>BMAO01017489.1:0-21594 GCA_019973975.1 Trichonephila clavata
CACCATTTTACTTTAAGATTTAAAATAGTAGTGAATTTTGTAATTTGAAAATTTCTACTTTTCTGTCTTTTTTCAACATACAACTATTTTAAACCGGCTACATTTTCGTTTCCGGAACTAAAAAATTGCAAGGAAAGAATTGAAAAATGAGTGAGTGATTTATAAATTCGCACTGTTTGCCTATTCGAAGGTGTTTGGCGACGGACTCGAAATTTTCAACCATGGTCAAATGACGAGGAGGACACCTGAGCTTTCACCCATCTCTCCTAATTACCACACCAACGCAAGAACATATTCCGAAAAAGAGAGTTTTAAGGGGAGTTGGAAAGGTAAAATTTTTTTAAAAGGTGGATTTCAAGTTATTGCATTTTTAAATTCTTCAGCTCATTACCTTTCCAAAAATACCTCATTTTTTTTATCTCTAGCTTAATTAGAAGTACTAAAATTTTGTTTTTAAAGAATCGTCTAAACGCGAATCACCGATTTAAATGGACAGAAAAAAGGTAAACATTGCACTTCCTCTTGGGTCAGCTTGAAGTTTGACGTCATTTTTTAAAATTTCTTTAGGGCATGTTATGAAACGGAGGGATTTCGGCTCCGACGTTTCAAAGCAAAAATGAGGGGGCAAAAATTATCAGATGGTAAAGCATTATGTGGCAAAAATAGATTAACAGAAGCAACTATTGATCAATTGCAAACATATTATGGTCTTGCCATTTGAAGAAATTTATCAAATGTAAAGTATATGAAACAAGCTATGTGGGCAATATTTCTTCACAAAATATTTACGGATAAAAATCCACAGCATGGATTTTGTCCATTAGGTCTTGGCACATGGTGTCAGTGTAAGAAGGCTCAATTGGAAAATAAATTTTATCTCCACAAACATAAACTTCCAGTTGCTGTTGTTGAAGCCATTAGGCCTATTTTTAGGACCTTTCGGATCCAGAATTATAAAAAATGTGCTTGCATGGAAACACGCAGAATCCGAATGAAAGCATTAATAATGTTATTTGGTTGGTCTCGTGTCCCCAAAAAGACATTTGTGCACATAGAAACACTTTCCTTTGGTACATATGATGCTATTGCATCCTTTAATAAAGGGAATGCAACAAAGCTGGATATTTTAAAAAACTTAACATATTATACGACATGCTGCATGGAACATCTCGACAAAGAGAGCAGTACAAGGGTAAGATATGCCAATTTACAGAAAACTAAGAAGACTAAAAAAGTAAAAAGACTTAAAAGAATGAAACAAGAAGATGAAAATTTAAAAAATGCTGAAAATTTGGAATATGGAGCTGGAATGTTTTGATAAGGTAACTTTTTTTTTATAAAAATGTGTTTTTCAAATGTCACTTTTGAAGGTTCGATGTACCTTTTCTCAGAAAGTATATATCTGATGCCAACAAAACTTACATGACACATTCTTTATATATTCTAGTATATACCGAAATGAGCTTTTAGCAAAATTTTGTATACATTTTTTTAATAATTTTTTTTCTGTCGAAAAACACTGTTTTCTCACTATACATCAAATAAAAAATTTTAAAGAAAAACTAATGGAAGTTTCAAAAAAAGCTCATTTCAGTATAATATTGGATGTATGCTTAACTTGCAAAAAAATTTGGGGATTGTATTTCCAACAGGTTTTTAGAAAAGGTACATTGAAAAAGCCTTTTTTAACATTATCAGTATAGAGCATTCCGATACCCCTTAATGACATAGTTAAAGAAATCACTCACATCGCGCATACACACACATAAGTGCTATCGTCCTGAGGGAAACAGGAAAGTCCCATGGGGATTAAGTTATTCACACGGTAAAAACCCGTGCAATGCCGGACTAAGTGAAGAGGAAAGAAACAAAGAAGTAAAAGTAATTTCGAAAAATTATATTGGAAGTGCTGATTTTGTGAAGAGAAGGGAAAATGTTAAACGAGAAAGCATGATACGCACTCGCGGGCCATGCACTCACATCGTACGCGTCACACCCACACAGAAGTGCTGGCGTCAGAAAGGAGGAAATTAACATGGGGATTAAGTTAAACCCTCGGTAAAAGCCCGTGCAACGCCGGGCCGGGTCAGCTAGTATATAGTAACATAAAATGAAAGAAATACATGGCATAATAATAAAATATATATATATATACACATATATATATATAAATATATATATATATATATAAACAGTATATATTTATAAAACGTCATGAAATACCCAGCGAAGCGGGCGGGTAACGGCTAGTATATTTATATGTCTGTGTGTGTTTTGTAGCACTTTTTGAATTCCGTTTTTTTCTCTCCTTGATCTTTATATCTATGGTTGGCCATGGTACGCTCTAGAAAAAATAATGGATTGCTTTAAATAATGTTACTAGTTTGAGTAGTGATGTTATGGCTACACAGTGCTTTTTAAAGACAGTAATAATGAAAGTAATTTGTGTTTTCTTTTTAGATTATATTATTAAATTGATTCTTCAAATAAAAAAATTTTACCGGTCTTTATTTTAAAAATTACAAATTTTTCTTGTAAAATACTCAATTTTTAAAGTTTTTTTAGTTATTTTCAGTTATTTCTGTTTCTTAAGATATTGAGAACAAAAGTTAGTATGGAATTGAACATTTCAAACTAATTTTCCCTACTAAAAATTCCTTGTTGAATTTTAATAATTATTTTTACAGCTATGGAAAAATATCAAATTTTTTAAAACTATTAATCTAAGATTTTTAGAAAAAATAACTAGTGCTCTCAGAACGAAATCCATACTAACTTTTAGAGAATATATATAAATTCTAAAAATTTTCAATATTATCTTGAACAGAAAAATCCTTGGGAGAAATATATCCTCAAAATTGAAAAGTCTGAGAAAACACAGTTAAAGTTTCTAAAGGCATAAAACAAAACTAATAATGCCTCTAAAGATCTAATTTAAAAAAAATATTACTATCCAAATTATGTACACTGTATCAAAACACTACTTTAATTAAATGTTATATGAGGATATATTTTTTTTTATATTAAAATATGTTTCACATAAAATTAATAGCATTTGTATATATATATATCTATATATACAAGGGTGATCAAATGAAAAGGTACGAAACGACATAAAAATGAAACAGTTAAATATTTGCATATTCCGCCAAGGGAAATGTAGCGAGACATCTCGGGATGCCATTGGAGACTCTGACTGGATCGGATCATGCGCGGGTGCCCGCATGCGCAGGAGAGAGCAAAGGCTCTTATAAAAAGCGGCGTCCAAATGATGCGAGCACAGAATACTCGAGCACAGAAAAAGCATTAACTCCGATGTGTACTGTGAGACACTCCGACGCCTACGCAGGTCCATCAAGAACAAAAGACCGGGGCTGCTCACGGAGGGTGTGGTTCTGCTCCATGATAACGCGCGTCCACACGTCTCCAGAGTCACACAAATGGAACTGGACAAGTTCCAATGGGAGACGTTGGACCATCCGTCCTACAGTCCGGACATGTCACCCTGCGATTTTCATGTGTTTGGTCTACTGAAGAAACACCTGAAAGGAAAGCGCTTCAACTCGGACGACGTACTCAAGGACACTGTGAAGGACTGGGTCTCGTCACAGCCACAGGAATTCTGGGAACAAGGAATCCTGCGGCTTGTTCATCAGTGGGATCGTTGTGCTCAGGCCTATGGTGTATATTTTGAATAAAGTCTATATTTGCACCCACCGTGTCGTTTCGTACCTTTTCATTTGATCACCCCTTGTATAAAGGAGAAAAGCGACTAAATCACTGACTGACTAATCACGATATCTCCGGAACTATTCAACTTACAGACTTGAAATTTGGTAGACATGTTCCTTTCATGGAGTAGAGATCAGCTAAAACGGAGTTTGCGAAATTCGAACCGCAAGGGGCGTTACGGGGGTTGAGGGGCGTTATAAGTAATTGTTTCCATTTTTAAACTACTCAACGTACAATCTTGAAATTGAATAAGCAGATTCCTTTCATAGAGTAGAGATCCGCTACAAAATGAGTTTGGTGAAAATCGAGTAGAGATCCGCTACAAAATGAGTTTGGTGAAAATCGACCCCCAAGTGACATTGCGGGGGCGTTATAAATAATTATTTCCATTTTTAAACTATCAGACGACCGTCTTTAAATTTGATAAATAGATTCCTTTCGTAGAGTAGAGATCAGATACAAGATGGTTTTTGTGAAAGTACCCCCAATGGCGTTGGGGGAGGGGTTTTAAGGGCGTAATAGATAAATATTTTAGTTTTCAAAATACTTGGCCAACCTGCTTGAAAATTGGTAGACATGTTTCTTTCATGGAGTAAATATCCACTACAAAATAGGTTTTGGGAAAAATGACCCGCAAGGGGTGTTGCGGTGGTTAAGGGGAGATATAAATAATTATTCCGATTTTTAAACTATTAGACGCACAGTCTTGAAATTCGGTAAGCAGTTTCATCTCATAAGATAGAAATACTCCACAAAATGCGTTTCGTGAAAATCAACCCCCAAGTGGCGTTGAGGGGCGTATATTTTTCAATACAATCGAATTCTTAATGCTAGGACTTAAATATCAAAAATTTATACACATATATAACCAGCACAAATTTATAAAACATCATGAAATACCCAGCGAAGCGGGCGGGTAACAGCTAGTATATATATACGATGACAGAGATTACTCAGTCCAATCTTAACATGATGCTTTCATAAAAGTTTTGAAACACTCATAAAAATAATAATGATACAAACTGAAATTAGAAACCTCCAGGTTTGTACGTATAACATCTAATTTTTTCTCAGTTTTAAGTCGGTGCAATTTAAAAAGTTTGATTTTTATTACATGACTTGAAATTATTTTACTATAGTATTATAATACATTTTGTAATATATATATCATAGATAAATTCAGTTATATTTGCAATACTTGTATACGGAATACTTGAACTCAATAAAGTCTCATTGTAGTATCAGCTGAAAAAAGGCTGATTTTAACTCATATAATTTTCAGTAGTATTCCACCTCTTCCAAATATTTTCTTTTAGTAACACAAGATGTTTTGAGCCCCGCAATTTCTCAATAGGAAAAAATTAATGAAAGCAAAAAAAAGATCTAAGGTTTTTAACTATGTGTAAAAAACGCACAAATATTGCTCTTTAAAAATTAAAAACCTTGAAACATAACTGAACAGAAACGATTTTAGTAGTAAAAGTAAGAGTTAATAGCCATTTCACTGAAAGAACCGATTCTCCCAAATATCTCTCTTTGTATACAAAAAAGTTTTTCATGATGCTGTAATAAATTTATTTCAAGATTTTTTTTTAAGGTGAAATTAACAAAAGAACTACATCTTTTTTACAGAATGGAGCAAACTCACAGTTTGGACAAATTTACATTTATGATAGGGAGGCTTTGCATGAACGTGCAAAAATAGTTAAACGTGACGATGTGTTACAAATTTTACAGCCAATTATGAAGAAAAAACCCGTATGAACTACATAATACAAGGAAATTATAGTTTTACAATTTGAGCTGTGATAGAGTTGCATAATTTGTACAATGGGAGTTGGTCCGCCATTAGGCAAATAGGGGAGGGGGAGGTACCTCCTTCCAGTTTTTAATTAATTAAACTTTCAAGAATGGAAAAATTCTTTAAAATTATTGCTGAACTAATCACTCTCTCTAAACTGTCAAATATTGAGATTGTCAACTCTCAGAAAACTTCAAATATATTAAAAACTGATTGGTTATCAGACTCCCTTAACCTTTTCAATAGAATTTTTGCTATTCCTGGTGGGCGCAGTAGCTTAGTGGTTATGGTCACGAGTTTCATTTCTGGAGTGTCATGGGCTCAAATCCTGCTGCCACTAAAGACCCTCCGTGTAGATGAGGTTTTCCTCCCATTTATGTGGTAGTTAGGAAAGAGGGATGCCAGCTCAGGTGTCATTCTCGTTACTCGACCGAGGTTAAACATTACGAGGTTTGTGATCAATAGCCCTCTTGTTGCTTTATAGAGCGACACTAATCTCTCTCTTTTGCTAATCCTGCTCCAGGCACATAAATTACTTTAATAAACCCTGTAAAAATTCTCATTTATAGTTAATCTTTTATCTTCAAAATTTACATATCTAATATTGATTGATTTTTTTCCTAATGGGAAATTTTAAGAGTGCAGTCCATTTGGACGTAGCTGCTTAATTTCGGAAAGGACCTTCCTTTCCTAATACAAAATAACTTATTTTTGAGATTGTACATAATTCTAAGGTTTACGAATTTTTTAGTCTGCTTATGTGATCCATTAGCACAGAGTAGTAATTACTTAACAATTCGATTGAAATTTTCCATTTTATTCCATTTCATTAAAACTGTTTAAATGTAAATTTATAGCAAAAACATGAAGAAAAATTACATTTTCAAAACATTCTATTTTCATGGAAAATAGCTCTATATATTTTTTCTATGTATATATAGTTAGGATTTTTCTTTACAGAGCCTGAATTAAGATTTTTGAAACATTCACATTATTTTTAGAGTTACTATTGAAATAACACAACCAGACTTCTTCATAAAAATTCACTACTTTATTAATATAAGTCTACTTCTAAAAAGTCCAGTTGAGGTAGGGATTCTTGGGAGCTTCCCAAATCGAATAACAAAAACTAAACTTTCGTAACATCAAGAATTATTTTGAAGATTGTCGAATTTTAGATATCCATAATAATAATGTTTAAGATAAATTTTACATCTCGCCATATTGACATCAATAGGAGTATTGTAAAGTTTTCATATGCAAGAGTATATTTTTTTAATTCTTGATTATTTTAGGGCCCCGGTGCATAGCATCCATTGACGACACCACTCCCTGCACTAGCTTTCAGTCTGGTTGAAATGACAATTCTACAAATGTTTCACTCACTTAGAAAGTATACACCCCACAATAACCCCCATTCAGTCCCAAAATAGATTCCAATCGCCACCCCCTGAAATCAACAGCTATCCTGTTCATGTGTTTCCCCCCACCCTCGTCAACCTTATCTCAAGGTCACTTGACCGTTTCATCTTGGTAACAAATTGTCAGAACTTCCTTCTTTCATTCCAAGGAAGAGGGTCCCCTCCCTAACAATGGCGTGATCTCATGACGTAGTCTAGGGTTACTTTTATTCTCTTACCCCCTCACCCTTTCATATAAAAAAAGCATAATTAGTGTTTCTGAAGTGTTTAAAATCATTATTCATGTAGCAAAATATTCTTTTTCGTAAAATAAAGTATTATTAATGTGTATTTAAGCAGTTTATGCTCAATTTTCTTCTAAAGTAATGTTTTAAAAATTTTTTTACGTAGATTGCATACACGTGGCGCCATCTGCAGTCATTACAATAAAGCTTGCCAAACATGGCGTCCCAGCATTTTCGAAGCAAAGATATTTGTATTTTTCGTAATTTTAAAATTTTCTAGACTATTTCTGACATTTTTACAATTCATGGTGGATTTATATGAGTAATTTACGTTCTCAACAAAAGTTTCACATCCAAATAAAGTGATTTCATTAAGTTAAAGTACCCTGACCTTTTCAGTACATTTAGAAGTCCACCTTAAGACAAATATTTGTGCGGATACTGCATGAAAAATCTCGAAAAAAAGGCCGGATACCGTAATCAACTGTCTTGCAGAAAGTCTTATATTTCAATGACCAATAGGCTGAAACGGATAGCTTTTGCAAAAAAAAACATATTCATAAGCCTCTGGAATTCTGTGATATTATCCGATGAGAGCAAACTTTGCATGTTTGGCATAAAAGGTCGAAAATTGGCATGGAGAAAACTTTGCACAGAACTTCAAAAAGTGCATTTAGAACCAACAGTAAAGCACGGCGGCGGTGGTGTTATGGTGTGGGTGCGCATGGCGAGCAATGGTGTTGGAAAGGTGAAAAAAACCGAATCAATTATGAACAAATAGGATTATCTCGATGTCTTAAAACAATTTAAAGGAAAATGCCACTAAACTCGGTCTAGGATTGTCGTTTCGTTTCGAACACGACAACGATTCTAAACATGCCGCTGAGATTGTGAAGCTTTGGCTCATGTATAATGTCCCAAATCAACTGCACTCGCCGGGTCTGAATCCTATACAACTCCTATGTGATTTTCTGGAGCGTAGGATTTGTCAACATAATATATCTAGCAAGGATACGTTGAAGTGTTTTTAAGGAGGAATGAGAGAACATAAACCCTGAAGAAACCACTAGACTTGTTGATTCAATGCCGAAACGACTTCAGGATGTTTTCAAAAGACTGGGTTATCCAATCAGCTATTAAATTAGTTTATTATCCTTTTCAAATAATTTTTATAGTTTCTACTAAAACTGTGAAAGCAGAATTTTTCTACTTGATTTTTTGTTGTTATCGCTACAAACTTGTCTTTATTTTACAAGCTATGAAAGCAAACCGAGTTTACTTTTGTTGTTCTCAATACTTAGAATGAACAAAATAAAATATAATTCTTAAAAAATTTCAAATTCCATTTAAATATTTTCTTTGTTTATGTAAGTAGGTGAACGCAGACTTTCTCTGGGAAGTATATATATATATAAGATCCGGCTTGGGGCCCAAGACCTGACCTTGCGGGGAGGCCCAGTTATTTTCCGTTACGCCACTGACTGATCCATATGCATCTCTTTCACGGATGTGTCTTATGAATGAAAACGCGTTTCAGGTTCACTCCAAATAAAAATACGCCTACTATCACAAAACCGGAGTCATCCGAAAGAGAACACCCTTATACTGAACACGTCCAGTGGACATGTTGACGCGCCCATTGCAAACGTTCCCACCTATGGCGTGACGTGAGCAGGACGCAAATTGCTGGTCACCTCGCATAAAGACCACGTTCATGAAGCAGGGTTGATCTTGAGGCGAACCTTCCGGAGCTTGCTGCAAGGGAAGATCCCAGTTTAGCCATAGTTGTGGCTCAATTCCTTCGTGAGCATGACAAATATTGGTCCTCAACCACAATCAGTCTCGTAGTAGCACGCGCACGTCCTTGTCTGAGCCTCCTGGATGCAGAGTCCGATTTTAGAAATTGTTGTCAGTCTTTGAATCACAGACGTTCACAATGTGTTTACAAGGCGTTGTTACAGAAGTGACCATTATTCAAATCGGTACATTGTGATTGAACCACAATTAAGATACAGCCTAACGTTTTCAGATTCAACATATTCTTTAGTCATTCCAAGTTTGAATTGCAGAGGAAGAGTAATATGTGGAGGATCTTTTTATCGATTGTTTTATTCATAGCCCTACTTCATTATTTGTGGTGTAACACCTTTCAATACTAATGAGTTCTTTTTCACTATTCTGAGGAAAGCTTCCACTTGAGTCCTGTCCTCGATGTTAAGAGTTTCATTTTTTTCAGTTACGTATTTAATTAAAAACACAAAATGCAGGTTAAGCTGTTGGTTTTGTGATCCACTTAATACAATGTGTAATATAAACGCAATTTTAAATAAAGATGAATCGCAGCCTTTGCTTATTGCTAGTATTTGACCAAATTTAGGTAGATATTTAAGAAGGTATATGTGTTTTTTTTTATTATGTAGGACAATCAATGAAATACGAGATTTTTTGTGTGTTTAATATATCAACGTTGGATATTTTCTCAAGAAAGATTATTTAGAAAATAGGTTTTATATAACGCTGCTTATATTTAAAATGTGGTTTCGATTCATTATTAGACAGTAGGTATAAAGGTTTAAACTTCTCAGTAAATATTATATATATAATTATGATTTCACAAAGAATATCCAAGGACAGCTCAGGTGTTGTCCTTGTCACTTGACCATGGTTAAAAATTACGAGGTCCGTCGCCAAAAGCCTTCGAGTAACTGATCAGTGCAACATCAATATTCACTCACTCGCTTAACGAAAAAAATAAACGTGAATTAATTTGAAGTGAATAACTAATTTATTTTACCAGAATAAAACTTTCAAAAATAAACGAGAACCTGTAATTTTTCTATCCTACAGTATCTTGTTCAATTTTCGATGAATTTTTCCGACTTCGATTCTAAGCTGCACCCGATTTTTAGTATCATAATCATCGGGAAAAGAAGTGCGGCTTAGATTGGAATAAATATGGCAATACAGTCTCAGTATCTTTAAGTTTGCCTTTTTTCTATTACAAATTACTGTCTGACATTTTCTATCAATGAATATTTTCAATAACCTGGTAAAGTTCTTGAAAGAAATTTTAATATAATAGACGCTGTGATTTCTTTGCGCAATACATTTTACACATATCAAATTTAGAGAATTAAAATTAATTCAAAATATACCAATTTTAGTTAAATATATGATAAAATTTTTTTAGTTGCAATATTTTTATATAACTTTTTTATGAAAAAAAAATACGAGGGACATTACCATATGAACAAATATTTGTTGCTCATTGTAGTTTTTCTTTCAGTACTGTAGTTAAAACATTGATTTCATTATTAATTTATTTTTAAATTAGGAAATAAAGCATTTACAAAAAGATAATTTGCTGAATAAACTTGTAAATACACTAAGTTTTTAAAAATTAAAACTTTTCTAGATATTTTTAAACAGTTTTCATTTTTTAAACACAATTATACATAATTTTTTAATCTTAGAAGACTTTTATAATAGAAAGATTTTTTTTATAAATGAAGGGAAAATATAAAAAAAAATGTTTGCTTTTTAATCTTGCAATTGCGAATTAAATTGCTCGATTTTCAATTGTTAATCAGTTTTACATTTCTCATTTTTTCCATCATTCATTTTCTCAGAAAAACTCATAATCAGTTATGAGCTTTTTACACCTTTTTTATAATATAAAAACGAATTAAATGCGGAATATGAAATGCTACTGCACATAATTTCAAAAGGCTGACAGTTTGTGTAAAAATTGTGAACACATATATCTGAGTTCCTACAATAATGCATGCATAGGTAACATTTGGATCACAAATTAATATTATCAATGAATAAATAACATTAAAATTACATAATAAAATTTAATAAAAAATAAAATATTTTTAAAATTGTCTTTACATATAATAATAATATGTTTATCTATATACTTAAATATTATTTCTAAGTGTGGGTATGGAATTCGCCAAAAACCAGTGCCAAATTACTCATTAGGCGGAGTAGGCAATTGCCTATGGGTCCCATGCTTTATAGGGGCCCTAAAAATTGAGAAAACCAAATATTTAGTTACATATTTTTAGCAAGAATTAGTTTTTATTACAGATTCTAATAAATATTTAGTAACATATTTTTTAATTTGCTGATAATTTGTTATTTTACTTATGCAACAAAATATATTGCTAAAATGTTGTGTAATAAACTTATTAGGCTACAGGTCCCCGAGAACTAGACTGCCTAGTGGGTCTCCATGTCCTTTAATCCAACACTGCTAAAAACATCTTACAGTTCTAAGGGTTCAATGAGTCGAAATATTTTGACCACTGAGCTCTGTCCAGAAATAAGAACTCTTCCATGGACAAGATTCATTGCTGTTCTACAGCCCTCCCACCTGAAAAAGAAAAAACTAACTTTTCTTTTACCAGTTTTACGATTGTGACCCTCCCCCAATCCATAGCGAGCGTCCCCTTTTTCTGGGGGGGGGGAGAATTTTATTGAAAGGAGTACCCGAGAGAGAAATTTATTGCCCATCTTGGAAATCTTTAGACAAATATTTGTGCCCAAAATTTCCCAATAGACAACGCCATCTAGATGTCATGTAAGGCGTTACATTAATTGTCAGAAAGGGCCTTAAGACCAACAAAAATAGTATTTCTCATCACATTTAGCTGAATTCACAGAAACTAAGAACAATTACTTGAGTAGATTGCCCTGATGTATACTTTATGAATTGGATATGCTTAGAAAGCTTTTTTTATCCGAGATTGCATAAAAAACAAAATATTAAATTTATGAAAACTTTTCTTCAACTGTAAGAAAAATTTAGTAATACTTTCTTCATTAAAGGTGATATTTACATAAAGTATAACTGAAATTCAAGTTCTACAATCAAGCTAAAATATAAATATCACACAATCAAAGCATTACACATATAAGAATCAAAATATTACTTTAAAATTTACACATAATTTTGAAATACCTAAACTAGTATTCCTTTCTGTGTGTCAAAATTAATACAGGTGTGTCAAACAAAGTATTATTCACTCTTAGGAAATACAACACTAAAATATAATGTATTAAAAAAGGGAAAATTTACTGAAAGAAACTTGAAGGATTCTTTCTTTTCATCAATGTCACATTTTATTTATATAAAAACAGATAACAATGTTGACTCTTAAAAGTATTTGCAAATATGAAAAAAAAAATTCAAGTTATTGGTATTGTGCAAAAACTATCGAGAAATTTCATCTATATAAGGCATTAAGATATACTGGGTGAAAATCATATTTAATTCTAAAAAAATAGGCTAACACACATATATACCACAAAAATTAATTTTTCGGCAAATATTGTAAATGAGTGTTCTTAAATTACAACTGGGACAGCCTTATAATAGACTGAATTAACATGAGGATTTTTCTTGGTATGAATACATAAAAGTACACTTTAGGCACACCTGTGAACAGAACTATGGGACAGAAAACATTGCTGCACATTTCACAAACTACAGGCTATTCTACGGTGTGCATAGTTAAATGTACATTTAAAATACCCCTTCGAGAGAAAACCTCGTTGCATATTTCGCAAACATAAGGCTTCTCTTTGGTATGAATAAGCAAGTCTTTTTAAAGAACTACTTTCAGTAAAAGCTTTCTTTCATATTTTGCAAACATAAGGCTTTTCCTAGGAATGAATACATAAATATTTGTTTAAATTGCCTCCATCAGAGAAAGCCTTGCTGCATATTTCACAAACATGAGGCTTTTCCTTGGTATGAATTCGTAAATGTACATTTAAATTGGTTTTTGAGAGAAAGCCTTGTTGCATATTTCACAAACATGAGGCTTTTCCTAGGTATGCATACGTAAATGTTTGTTTAAATTGCCTCTATGAGAGAAAGCCTTGCTGCATATTTCACAAACATGAGGCTTTTCCTTGGTATGAATTCGTAAATGAGTATTTAAATTATATCTTAGAGAGAAAGCCTTGTTGCATATTTCACAAACATAAGGCTTTTCCTGGGAATGAATACGTAAATGTCTAGAAAAAATACTACTTTGAGTGAAAGCCTTCTTGCATATTTTGCAAACATAAGGCTTTTCCTTTGAGTGAATACGTAAATGTTGGTTTAAACTGCCTCTTAAGAGAAAGATGCGATGCATATTTCGCAAACATAAGGCTTTTCATTAGTATGCATACGTAAATGTCTGTTTAAACTGCTTCTTTCTGAGAAAGCCTTGTTGCATATTTCACAAACATAAGGCTTTTCCTTGGTATGCATACATAAATGTACATTTAAAGTACCTCTTTGAGAGAAAGCCTTCTTGCATATTTCACAAACATGAGGCTTTTCGTTGGTATGAATTCGTAAATGTACATTTAAATTGCTTGTTTGAGAGAAAGCCTTGTTGCATATTTCACAAACATGAGGCTTTTCCTTGGTATGCACACGTAAATGTTTGTTTAAATTGCCTCTATGAGAGAAAGCCTTGCTGCATATTTCACAAACATAAGAATTTTTGTTAGGCTGATTATTTAAGGGATGTTTTAATATATTTTGAGGGATAGCCATCTTGCTACTTCATAAAATTCAAAATCTTATCTCAAGTTAGATCCAGTCTCCTTATTTTAAGGGACGAGAAGAGGCCAGGACGCAATCTCTTAGCGAAAGTACCTTATAATTATATTATTTAGTATAAGAAATATTCCTTTCTCTTGAATGCAATAACCAAATCTGGCTGTATCTGAAAATTAAAGCACAAATGAATTTCAGCTGAATATCTCAATTTTAAATAAAATAAGTAATCAGCAAACTATTTTATTATTTTTTGAGTTCGCTGAAAAGATTTTAAATTATATTTAATGAATGATAACAAAATTGCATTTACATGGAAAATTTTAACTAAAATTAGAATTTCCACTGCTATTTAAGTGGAACCTTAAACTAATGTCTTGATAGAAATTTAAATATTTCTTGGAAAAGGGACATGGAACAACATATAATACATAAAAGATCTAGCGTGAAGTACATGAGAAATAGCAAGCTATGTTTTTTATAATGGATGAATGATGTTCTAACCCTTAAAAATAATAAGATTTTCAGTAGTGAACCACAAAATTTTAAACAAAGGTCAGTAGTATTCCATCAAAGATCTTTGAAATTACACTGATATATTTTCTTTAATTGCACACCTTCAGAACTATAATGGCTTAAAAATACAAAAAATCTCTATCTGAAATTCGTATGAATAAACTGCTTAAGAATATTCTAAAAATACTTCCATGTAAAACTTAACTAAGCCACTCTAAATTTATGTAGTTCATTTTCTTTTAATCTAAAAAGTTTTTTTCCTCCAGATATCTGAAATTTTTTCTGCGCCTGATTTTCTTTCTTTGGTCAGTTTAATTTCTGGCTTCATAAGGAGTATAAATTTTCCTATTCCTAAAAAAACAAAAATAGCCAGAATTAACGATATTCAAATTATGACAAAAATAGGACAATTAGAATATATAGTGATGCAAAATAACATCATAGACATCAATTTTTATAAATTTCATACAATATCTCCTTTGACACTCTTTGCCATACTACAGTATACCATTCAAGCATTCATTAGCAATTTGAGTTTTCTTAAATATTTACTTAAAATTTCACAAAGATAACTTCAATTTCAGGATTACCTATTTGCCACATCTCTTTTCAAGAAAAAAAGTACCAACTCCCATTTTATACACTAGATTAACCACACTTGATTCTGAGAATGATTGTTAATTTCGTATTGTGTTCATGATTTAACAACATTTGCAATTCCATGTAAATGAATGTTTAATGCACTATTTTTGACATCAAAACCTTAAAATTTCAAACAATTTAAAAGGATTACAACAAGTTTAATTCTAAATAATTAATTTATTATCCTTATAATAAGTACGATAATCCAAAACTTAATCAGTTTTCAGAATTAATTAAAATCTTCAAATTTTATATAAAAAAAAATCAATGGGATATTAGCCTTCTTTTTATAGGCAATGTTATCTATTAAATGACATCGTCCCTCTAGAGCAGAGGGCTGTAGGCTTCCAAGAGAAGCGCCAAATTGTCAGTGAAACAAAAAAATAAAGCATCAGAGGGTCGTTTTTGTAAGAAGTTTTTCATTAAGTCACATCTGTAAAAGAGGACTTCCCTTTCTTTAATTATGCTGAAAAGAGAGATAATAATATCTTTTTCAGCAACACTACAATCAGTCACAGACCAACGCTGTGAACGGCTTCCATCTGATTATTAGGAGCGAAAGAATGCCAATTGTTGATCCCCCTCCTTCCGATACCTAAGATCTCTCACAACACAGTCAACCCACTTTGGGGAGGGGGCAGGAATTCTTTTTTTTGGTTTGATTTTTGAAAATGTCACTAATTCAGTCGGATTTGAATCATATCTAAAAAGGTGTCCTAGCCATCTAATGCAGTCAGCCTTTATAACTGACAATATCTGTGGTTCTTTAAATCTGCTGTAAATTTTATAATCTTATTCTGTAGACATTATTTTGCTTAACTGCACCAAAGAATTTTTCAGTGTATTTTTCTAGCAAAAGCTTATCTTCTTCAGATTTTGTTTATGTCCAGCACTCATTGGCAATTGCTCTAATTAAGGTTTTGTATAAGTTGAGTTTTATTTTGAAATTAATAAATTTGGAATTAAATTGGCTTCTCAACCCATAGCAACATTTGTTTTCCACACAAGTGCCTGTTATTTACTTCAAGCTTTATGTCATTGTATTACTAACGACAGTTCCAAAGTACTTGAACAGCTGTACACACTCAAAAGCAAAATTATTAATATTTATAGGGGACAAGTTATAGTATTTCTGTGTTACAGCCAAAAATTTAGTCTTCTCTTGGTTAACAGTGAAACCTATTCTTCTTGCAGCCCTTTTAAGGCAGACTAAAGCATTGATAACTGTTTTTGATTAATCTAATACATAAATATAATATGTGAAGGTTAATAATCCTGTAGTTCTATTAAAAATAGTATCTCTGATGTTTATATTAGAATCTCTTAACAGCTTTTTCAAGTTCTATATTGAACAATATACAAGCAAGAAAATTTCCCTATCAAGCCTTGTTCAGTGTAAAAGTCCTCTGAGAAGTCTGAGTTAATCTTTATTCTTATTTGTTTTTTAAAAGTCATCCTAGTGAGAATCATCGATGTTATAGGGAAGTCAAATTCTCTCATAGTTTCCAATAAATTAGCTCCATTTAAATGTTATATGCAGCTTTGTGTGTGTGTGTGAAGTTCATAAATTTCTATATTATTGCTATATTCTAATTTATCACCTTTTCTCGAGATTGGGATAGTCAATCTCTTCTCCTGTTTGAAAGATCTAATGTTCAAATCCAGCTAATAGTACAAGTAGCTGTTAATAATACTGGTTCATTCATATTAAATAACTCAGTCGCCCATCTGGTATAGTGGTTAGCGATGCTGCCTGCAGTGCTGTAGGGCCTGGGTTCGAATCCCGGAGAAGACATGGATGTATGTAAATGTATAGTGACTTCGCGGCATTGGGGTACTCTAAATAGCCGTCGAGCTGTAGTCCTCTCATGTGGTTTGTGGAAGGGGAAGAGAGGTGGGAAACCCCTGACCCCTCCAGGGGTTCTCCTCAAAATTGGAGTGGAACCGAGCCAAATCGTACTATCTCCTGCATGGTGCTCAAAGCTACGGCTAATGACAAACGTACAATATAGCCCGATCTCATGATGAATATCGTGGGCCTTGATCTGAATATGTAGACAGGTGGCATTAGCAACAACAAATAATTCAGACTTGATAACATCAGATCCGGCTGATCTATCGTGATGTAGTTTATTAACAGCTAGTTCAATTTGGTACAATGATGTCACATTACATTACTTGGTTATAATTCAGGCCAATTTTATGGATTAAGTGGACATTCCCATTTATAAAAAGATCAACCAGCAGCATGGTTAAGTTTATGTCTATCAAGGAAAAATGCTTTATAATTTTAATAAAATCTTACCCAAAACAGCTTTGATCCATTCACAAGACTAGCTAAAGTAGAATAAAGTGTTGCCACAAATATTATAGATGAAAAAACTAATGATAAGATAGTAATTACCTTTCCATAGCTAATGATGTATTCCTGAATCCGAGAGAGAAAATGTAGTTTGAAATCCGATACTCTAAATGCCAAGGGAGAAAAAACTATTCTTTTGAATTTTCCCTTAAAAAGCATTATTAAAAAACTTCCACATAAAACTTTAAGTGCTTCTTCTTTTTATCTAAAAAGTTCTAACTTTCCTAGACATCTTCGAATTTTTCTACGGCTCTGTTTTCTTCGTTTTGCTGGCTTTTTTCTTATGTGATTCCAGCAATTGTCTAAATTCTATTCCTCTGAAAATAAAAATGGCCATGAATATCAATATAGAACTGATGGAAAAACATACGCCACAATTAGAATACGCAAATAGACAAATAACATTACAGGCTCCAAATATCATAAAAACAAGGACCTTTTTTGAAATTCTTAGCCATTCTATAATATAACATTGAAATGCTTTTTGAATTTTACAATGCAAATAATTAAAATGTCACGAGAACATTATTATGGTGCCTGCTGTCTATACGGTACTTTATAATAAATTTGAGACTAAAATAACTTTGTTGGTTGGAATATTTCATTTGCTTTATCCCTTTCAAAAGAAGGCACAAAATTTCATTTTCTAAGCAAACTCTGAGCTAAGGATGGGCAACCGGTGATTAGCAAAAATAGTCAAGAAATATGCTTTAAACCAAAATCTCGTTCCTGTGCACAATCAAAGATTCCTCGTTTATTCTTAAATATTAAGAAAACAAAAGTAGGTGAAAGTGTTTCAACTAAGAGATCATATGTAGAGTTTGTAGGAAAATGTCTTTTTTTCCCAGGATTTTAAGAAAATTTTGCCTAAATTCAATTTGCTCTGTTTCCCACTTCTGTTGGTATTGATACAACACCTGAGGAGCAACAGTTTAAACTTAATGATTCTAATTCAGATCACAGTGTGAAGAAATTGTTTAATGCTATAACACTGACTTGTAAATCTCACTCAGCTGAAAAATTTGCATGCATGAAGAAATTTACTGAGAAATTATTCTTTATATGGTGCTAAATTTTTATCAGAGTGCTACATGCCAACTTGTTTCTTTTCGCCAAGATGGCCAATAACATTACAATATGGTTACCTTAATTTTGTTATTGTGTCGTAATATGGTTGCCATGCGGATGACATATACTATAGTTAATTTGTTGTTTTTATCCCGCAGTAATCCTACTATTTTAGATGATTTAATTTGATTTCTTTAAAAATTTAACCATTTACACTGCAATTATTCCTCAAGCTAGTGCTTCAGTCTTCTGTTGTATTTTGTGCAAATGTATATTTCTAATATCATTGCTGAGTAAAGGGATATATTTTTAACAAGAATATTATTCCTGTGCTTCTAATTTATGTTGCAATTATTACATTTCCAATTCACTTTACTTTTAAATAATGCATTTTTAAACGTTCCTTGTTTGAATGAAATTCATTAAAGGAGCTTGCAGTTTTTGGAACATTGGAGAAGTTATCAGCAATTATTAATTGATTATCATTACAGATTAATTTAAATATGTTTTTGAAATTAAGTTAAGAATAATATAAAGGGAAAAAATATTATACATGATAATTATTATTTTGATATTAATTATTGTTTGATTTTGTTTATTTACAATCTCTATTATTCATTTGAAATACATTTAAAAACAGTTTTTTTAATATTTTTCTGATGATTTGTTACAGCCAAGCCACCATCTTGGATTCCTTATTACTCAACAACAAGAACTACTTGGTAAGATACCTAAAACGCGCAAAACAGCACTTGGCGCTTAGCACTCGTATATCATATTAGTTCCCTTTGTATTTTAGTCGACATACATTTTTGAGGAAAATTTGTCTTGCTTGAGATAAAACAGACTAAATATAAATGCAAGTAGGCTGTGATGAAAATTCAGAAAAGGAATCTCCTTGCTGAATTTAAAAAAAAAAAATTCTAGAAAGATAGAATCAGTTTAATGAGACATATATACTCTAAATTTAAATGTGCCAACAGCTATAGACAATATATCAGGACAATAAATAGAATAAAATTGCCACTTCTATTTAATATAGTAATTTTTAAAAAAATGAATGTAATAATTTTTTTGATAAACAACCCTCTGATATTCTCTGCACCTTTAATATGGCCGCGAGCCTAGACAAGTTACCCACCCCTACTCATTACACATCAAAATTAGAAATGAACCAATGCAGTTGAAGAATAGCTCCTATTTTGAAACTTAAAAGAAGCAGATGTATGGAAATTATAAAAAATATCATAAATTATAAAATTGAGATTTATGAGGATATTAAGACAATCACATTTATTTTTTAATCAAAATGAAGGCATACAATAAAGCTGTAACATGATGAAATCTCTAAGTCGATTTATGAGTTAAATATCTGCTATACTCCTTCACCAGTTATATAAAATTAGCTGCATGGCTCAACGTTGCACAAGCTTTCTCTACTTTGTAAATTTCCTCCCATTCACAAAATCAGCACTTGCAATATTCTTTTTCAATTTCTACTATATTAGCTCTCTCTCTAACTCTCTCCATAAAAAAATATATACAATGTTCAAATTTTAATCATTAATAAAATACTTTCTATTTATCCATTTAAGTTCAAATAATTTTTAACTCTAGTGGATGACACTTGATGTTAATAGTTTTTTTCAAATATTAATTCATTATTAAATTTAAAAATAATTAGTAACAAACAAAATAGTCCAACAGCATATATAGAAAAGAATGTTGTTTGTTATGTCCTGATAGCGCATTGAACTTCTAATCTAAAGGTTGTGGGTTCAAATGCCACTCGGGATCGCCAAATTTCTGAGATATGGTATTTTTATTATACTATTTTCTTGAATAATAAATTTAATTAATGAATAAATAGTAACAAACAAACAAATTAGTCCAACACCATATATAGAAGGAAAATTGCTTTCTATTTTGTCACTTACTATTGTGATTTTGTAATATGTATATATGTTACGTTAAAGCATATAATTCAGTTATTTCATGAAATAACTAGACAAGTCAGTTTAAGTATATAATAGAAGGAAAAATTTCATACTTTACCTATTTATTCTATGAAATAACTAGGTATTCTATGTAATAACTAAGTAAAGACTTTAAAGTGAAAATAAACAATTTCAAAGATATTTTATAAATTAAATTATCATAATAGCTAAAAAACTCTCAAAAATAAATTTTTTCTTTTGTAGATGAATAAATGATAAATAATAAGGGAAAGCAGATAATATAATTTATAATTTTTCATATTGCCAACATTAGTTAAACAGAAATGGGAAAAAGAATATGCTGCAAAAATTGATTATATTTAAATATTATCAACAGAATGCATGCTGGGAAGAAAAACTGCTGCTTCATAAAAACATTGTGTAAACTTTTTAAAACAAAACTGTAAGAGAATATTAATTTAAATTTTGTGAGATTTTACTTTTGATTACTTATTGGAGCAAGGATTGCTGTGATGACACTTTGGATTGGACTGCTTATTAATTTTGAAAACACAAGCCCACTTCTTACATTTACACTTCTTTTTTTTTCACATGAGCAATTTTAAATCCTTGTTCAGTACCGCAACTTTGAACTGTTGCAACAGATCAAAGCTTTGTGTTAATGTCCCCAACGCTATGTAGTATAGAGGGGGGGGGGGCTTTCGATTTGGCGATTTTTCTTTGAATTTGGCAATTTTACTTTGATTTGGCAATTTTTATAAAGATATAATGGTGAGATAAGGAATTCATTCTGGCTTCCGGTAACCTATTGCTAAGTGAAGTAGATTTGCAATCGATTTTGGGCGCCAAAAAACATTGACATCGCCCCCTATACTATAACTCTTTTACTCACCCTTTTACACTTTTTGAGTTACTCACGACTTGGGTGATCCTTTTCAGCACAGTCAAAGGAAAAAAGGTTGCTTGTCATTGGTTGATGGGCAATAACATGAATATTCTGAGTTGCCTGGTTTGGCGTTATAGCATATTTCTATGTCCTAGTGGTTTATTGAAACACAAAAGATCTTTCTCCATTTTTTTTCAGGCAGTTTTTACTTCCATGTCTTGAGTATAATAGTGAAATTCCCTGACGTATCTAATTTTCACTGTACAAATAAAAATCTTTTTTTTTTCATTCACCTAAATCAAAATTTTTAGTGGATTTAATTTTGCAGAAGAAATATTTTTTGAGCTTAGTAAATGAGAAAATTAATTACAAATAAAAAAAGATTGTTTTTTCTTTCTAATAATCCATTTACTGTGATT
>BMAO01017490.1:0-96151 GCA_019973975.1 Trichonephila clavata
GCAGCTTCCACACGTTGTCAAAGGTGAACTGGTATAGCAGCTGGGGGTGTAATCTGGGTCAATCGTTTAGCAACCATGGACCACATGTTTTCTATCGGCGAAAGATCGGAGAACAAGCCGTCCAGTGAAGCAATTCAATCAGGTGATTGGCTAAGAACCTTTGAAAAATGCGTGTCACGTGTGGTCGCGCAATATCCTGTTGAAATATGGCTGTGGCCAAGCCTTAAAGGTAAGGAAGGACAACTGACTCCAACAACTCGGAGATGTAGCGCTGGCAGTTTAAAGTACCGGCAATGCGTACTAGAGGAGTACGAGAGTGATATCCAAAATACCGCCCCATACCATAATACCTGGCGCAGGACCAATGTAACGGTGCATAACTTAGCTGTTCAGCATCCTTTATCCACGGTGTTTCCAGACTCGAATCCGACCAACGTGGTGTTGCAGACAGATGCGTGACTCGTCAGTAAAGACAACTTCATTCCATACTGTCGTCCACATCCTTCTTTCATCGCATCATTGGCGGCGGAGACGTCTGTGGTTCTGCGTGAAGTGTAGACCAAGCAATGGACGTATTGCGGACAAACTCCCTCTGCTGTAAACGGCGTCGAATGGTACGCGCAGACTCTGAATGATGCGTTACTGACTCAATGTGTTGTGCTATGGTTCGTAATGTGACTGTGCGATCCGTCACAGCCATGTACACAATTTGCCTGTCCTCACGTGAAATGGTGCACTGAGGTGGATGCGATCGACCACGTCGGTCCGTCGTGCTCTCCTGCATCCAACGGTCACATATCCGTACGACTACCGATTTCCCTGAAAAATAATCCAAAATCTCGGTAGGCAACTATCCTTCCTCTGTCGGACTCAGACACTTGAACAAAAGCTGATCGCTGAGAGGAACTCTATTCCATAAAAGGAACATGCATACCAATTTTCAAGCAGGATGATCAAATAGTTTAAAAATGGAAATATTTATCGATTACGCCTCTTAAACTCCCGAAATTAAACTTGGTAGTTGATATTCGGAAAACCCCTTTTTTAGCGGTTCTCTACTTACGAAAGGAATCTGCTTATCAAATTTCAAGACTGTACGTCTAAACAGTTTAAAAATGGGGATAATTGTCTATAAAGCCACTTGAGCCTCCGCAACGCCACTTCTGGGTCTGTTTTCAGAAAACCCATTTTGTAGGGGAATTGCACTCTATGAAAGGAATCTGCATAGCAAAATTTGAAGACTGTGCGTCCAATTAATTAAAAATGCCAAAAAATTATCAATAACGCCACTTGAACCCCGCAACGCCACCTAGGGGTCAATTTTCACAGAACACATTTTGTAGTGTATTTCTATCCTAGGAGAGGAATCTGCTTACCAAATTTCAAGACTGTGAGTCTAATGGTTTAAAAATATAAATAATTATTTATATCTGCCCTTAACCCCCTGCAACACCCCTTGGGGGTCAATTTTCTCCAAACCCGTTTTATAGCGGATATTTACTCAATGAAAGAAACATTTCTACCAATTTTCAAGCAGCTAGGTCAAGTAGTTTAAAAACGAAATATTTATCTATTACGCCACTTATACACCGCAACGCCACTTAGAAGTCTGTTTTCACAAAACTTTCTTATAACTGACTCTATTAAATAAATCTATTTATCAAATATATTGACTGTGCGTCTAATAGTTTAAAAATGAAATAATTATCTGTAACGCCCCTTAAGTCCCGCAACGCCACTTGGAGGCAATTTCCACGAAACCCATTTTGTAGCGTATCTCTACCCTATGAATAGGAATCTGCTTACTAAGTTTCAAGACTGTACGTCTAATAACTTAAAAATCGGAATTTATAACGCCCCTTACAACCCCACCCGCAACACCCATTGTGGGTCAATTTTCCCCAAACCTGTTTTGTAGCAGATATTTACTCCATGAAAGAAACATTCCTACCAATTTTCAAGCAGGTAGTTCATGTAGTTTAAAAACGAAAATATTTATTTATTACGCCACTTAACCCCTGCAACGCCACTTAGAGGACTGTTTTCACAGAACTTTCTTATAGCGGATCTCTACTCTATGAAAGAAATCAATTTATCAAATATAAAGACTGCGTCTAATAGTTTAAAAATGGAAATAATTATCTATAACGCCCCTTAAGTCCCGCAACGCCACTTGGGGGCAATTTCCACGAAACCCATTTTGTAGCGTATCTCTACCCTATGAATAGGAATCTGCTTACTAAGTTTCAAGACTGTACGTCTAGTAAATTAAAAATCGGAATTTATAACGCCCCTTAAAACCCGCCCCCACAACACCCCTTGCGGGTCAATTTCCCAAAACCCATTTTGTAGCGGGTATTTACTCCAGGAAAGAAACTTACCTACCAAATTTCAAGCAGGTAGGTAAAGTAGTTTAAAAACGGATATATTTATCTATTACGCCTCTTAATTCCCCACAACGCCACTTTGACGTCTGTTTTCACAAAACCTGTTTTGTAACTGATCATTATTCTACGAAAGGAATCTATTTATATCAAATTTAAAGACAGTGCGTCAAATAGTTTAAAAATGGAAATAATTATCTATAGCGCCCCTAAGCCCTGCAACGCCACTTGGAGGTCGATTTTCACCAAACTCATTTTGTAGCGGATCTCTACACTCTGAAAGGAATCTGCTTACCCATATTCAAGATTGTACATAGAGTAGTTTAAACATGGAAGCAATTATTTATAACGCCCCTTAACCCCCTTAACGCCCCTTGCGTTTCGAATTTCGGAAAATCCGTTCTTAGCTGATGTCTACTCTATGAAAGGAACATGTCTACTAAATTTCAAGTCTGTAGGTTGAATAGTTCCGGAGATATCGTGATTAGTCAGTCAGTCAGTCAATCAGTCAGTCAGTCAGTCAGTGAGTCGCTTTTCTCCTTTATATATATAGATTATACAGAGTATTAAAGAAATCTTTATGGATTTATGAATAAGAAAACAGAAGGTTAGACAGTTGTTTTGAATTAAAATTTTATTGAAGTTGACACGAAGGCTATTGACAAGAACTGGACATCAGCATTTTTTACCTCAATCTTTGGCATAACTTAGCTTTGTCTAACTAAAATTCTCATTTCACTAAATGACAATTTCCCCATTTTCTCAGAATTTACAATACTGTTACTTTCCATATTTGCGACCCAATATTCAATCATCATTTTCATCGCGCTCCCCTCACTCATACAATAACAATATAATGAATTCAATAATAATATACTTTGACGCTAAGACTATAACACAATTTCAAATTCCTAAGTGCCAACTGCGTACATAAACGTGTCACACTCAGCCAGTGCGTTAATTGCCTCGGAAGTATATATTCGTTATTCCTAAGTACGGTCTTATTTTCCAATGCTAACCATAAATCTATTCCGAAAGCTTTGGAGTGCAATAAAAGGACCTTGACAGGGTTTTTTGGCGACACACATATATATATTATATATATCAGAATTTTTGCTTACTTATACCTTTTCTATCCTACCCCATACACCGCATTCACTCTCCTACGTGTTACATCACGGTGAGATTGGGGAGCGAATTGCGTAAATTTTAATTGGTATTTAAGATATTAATTACATTCATATAAATTGTAAAAATAAGTTTTAATTTTTGTATATGATTTTGTATATGGCAAGACCTTGGGATCACTGGTAATTATTAAACTTGTTATCAACTTAGTAGTTAACTTAGTTCTTAACATAATTATAAAATATTATTGCACAGTACTCATATATTTATATGTATTATGTCAGTGTAAATGAAATTTCATTTTTATTATGTCAGAAAAAATGTATTTTTTTTTATGTTTACTTAGATTAATTAATAATTTTAAAAATAATCTTTGTTTTCGATTACCCAATAAACTCGCGCCTCCCTCGTAGGGTTATCACAACACCTTGGGGGGGGCACTACACAGTATAAAGATCGCCGTAATATTCCTTATGGATGATTCAAAAATACAGCAGCGTTAGAGATATCACGAGGCGGTCCTCTAAATTACCTGAAAAATTTAATACAAATTTTGAGAAAACTTTTAATTGCATTTCTATGTATTTCAATCTCAGTAGCAGAAACTGAGATACCACGAGGAAGACAAAAACAGAAAATTTCCCGTTGCATGCAATTATTTTACCCAATTTATTTAATTAGTGTGTATTTCTGATAATAGTGGTGAATCCATCTTTCACATTACGTGTGACTATTTCCAAAAATATTAATAATTACCATTTTTAGAAAAATATATATATTTAGAAATACTTCGAATTTGAATGTTTCTTAAGAGAACAAGAAAATTTATGCAGATTCAAAATTAAAAGTTTTAAGGTATTATTTTTAAGAGTACACGGTGATCAAAACAATGTAAAAATTGTTCAACTCATTCTGCCATAGGAAAGTCGAGGTTTAAAAACATTTTGGAATGGTATATGAAATATTGTATTCAAAAATTCATTAAAAGGTTTATATTAAAGTTCGCTTAGAATATCGTATAGGATAAGAATATGTTTTTTCTCCCATAAATACATAGAAAAAGTTTTTTTAAACTAGCTAAAAATAATATTAACCCAAAATTTTAAGTATTTTATAATCTGAAAAAGAAACTTTTACAATGGAAGACAAAATAATCTGACTGTTAAATATTTTAGTCTAAAACGAAATTATTATTTTCCGTCTTATGTATAATCTACTTTCAGATCTCTAGCCGTGATGAGATCTACAGTACGATTAAGTATTTAGATGTCATTCAGATGCCTAAATGGTTTAGTTCTTTTCCTCTTTCAGATCAAATTTCAGTTTCTGAAATTTACTATTTTTCTACAAAGAAAAAAATAAAATCCAAATATTCATTTTGGAAGAAAAGCATGCATAAATATTCCAATAGAAAACTGTAAAACGGGTTTGTGGTTCACCACTATTATCAGAAACAAATGCTAAATAAATTAACTTAAAATGCCTCTGACATAAGCATTTGTCAAACATCTTCATAAATATTTTTACGAATTATTGGTGGCCTTTATTTGGTACTGAGTGAAACATTCCCAGAAAGTTTATTTTTTAAAATTATTTTATGAGTACTTCCTACATGAAGTAGTGGGTAATGCTATGTTCTTCAATCTGTGGGGCGTCATCTGAGAGAAGTGATAATCCTAGGAAGACATGGTGAACAGATTAAAAATTCGAAAATAAAAGATTATTTTAAAAACTTATTAGTTTATTGAAATAAACAAACAAAATACATTTGGACATAATAAAAAAATAAAATAAATAACATTTACGTTGATATAATACTCTTATAAATGTATCAGTCATGTGCAATATATTTCATAAGTAATTTAGCAATACTAAGTTCAGAACAAGTTTAATAATTGACAATGGCCCCAAGGGCTTGTCATATATATATGTAAAATTATATGGAAAAATTATCACTTATCTAGAAAAATTGCACGGTTTATAATTAATCCCTTAACTACCAATTAAAAGTCGTGCGATTCGCTCCCAAAGGCCACCGTTTTTCAAGTCTGCAAGCGTATGCGGTGTATTAGGACGGGAGGGTGAAGGAAACAAATGAGAAAATCCTCTGAAAAGTAAGTAAATACTTCGCAATCCTTCAGGGTCATTTTATTCCATTTTAAAGACTTCGGAATAATTTTTTTGATAGTCGTGGACAGAAAATATGGTATTGAGGAAAACCGTATATATATGTACGTCTGAGGCAATTTACGCACTGGCTGAGGAAGACGTTTAAATACGCAGGTGGCACTTAAGAAGTAATAGTCGTAATGTAGCTTTCGCGTTAGAGTATCGAATTATCGAATTTAATACAATGCTATTGTAAGAAGGGAAGGGGGTACGATAGAAATTATGCTTGAATATTGGATCGCAAGTATTGAAAGTTTGAGAAGCACTCGGGTAATTTCTTGTGTCATCTCCGGTAATAAGGATGAAATGTTTTAACTCACAAATTTAACTTATTTAGCCTACATGATAAGCACCTTGTGCAAATTCGCATATAAATATATATGAAAAATATTTATCTAGATATTTTTCGAACGTAATTTTTGTCTATTTGCAAGAAGAAAAAAAAAAAAAAACCCAACATGTTTTAGGTTTACAAGATATACTGAATTCACTTCCATGCTCAGAATTTTTTTTGGAAAAGCATTTGAGTCTATTCTCTCTGTATGAAAAACAGACTAAAAATAAGTAAATGGTAATAAATATGCTTATTTCCATGTATATTTTGAAACAAAATCTCTATTTTGACGTGGAAGAACTTTTTAACGATTTAAAATGCTAAAGACCAACATTTAATAAAAGTTGTGGTTTCCTCAATATACAAAAAAGCAAAAATTGATATTTTTTGGTAAAAAAAAAATTTGGTTAATAAAATACAAAAAAAAAAAAACATAATTTGCACAATGTATGCCATCAGCTTGCTACATTTCTTAAGTGGAATCCTTTTAAGCTAAATTCAGCAGAACAAAACTTGTTGCATCTTTCGCAATAATAACATAATTGTACTTGTAGAGAAATTTTACGGATTATGAAAATCTATTATGAAGAAGTATATGCAATTATCCGATGTATAAAGCAAGAATAGTTAATGCTTTTTTTTAAAATTAGTAGCAGTAAAATAATTTTCCAATTTAATAAGTTTATTTATAAAACTGGGTAATGTATACTTTTAAAATCGATAAGATTTTCAATAATTTTATTGCTCGTACATTCCTATTACTGAGCCTCTTTTTTTAATATAATACTTTTTCACTGTAATTCGGATCAAAATCTATCAACTCTTGAAGGTGTTATTTTAATTTGAAAAAAAAATCACAAAAATAAAATTTTTGTTTTCCTCTACACCAATTGTAAAGAGTGGTATTCCCAGTGCACTTTCCAAATATGCCACGTGTTTGGTAGGTTAATTATTAAATTCTCTACAAATGTATTTATATTAGAGTTGTAACAGAGCTTTAAATCACTGTTTTTCAATGAAAGCACTGATTGAAAAACAAACCGTCTTGAAAAAACTTTCCTTGGGTTCCTTGATTGTACAATTTTGATGTAAAATCTTCATTTTTAATGCAGGACGACAAGAAGTAATGCCTGTGATTGAAGGAAATATTGATATCAGAATGGGAGTGAATATTTTCAGATTTCAAATCGTCTACCAGATTAAATGCCGTAGAAAATCAGAAGCACAGTAATGAATCGTTACCTTCAGAAACTTTTTCCTTCATGTAACGAGTCATTTACATCATACAACATGCTGGGAAGAAAAAAGTTCCAATATTTTATGAATATCTAAAGACAAATTAAAGACAATGAAAAGCTCCGAGGAAATTATGACGGTATTTAGAATGGTATCATGGATCTCAGTGAAAAATATATCTGCATTTTTAGATTTTTTTTTGTGCTATTTCCTGTCACTTCTTATTAAATTGTACAAAGTGCAACTTTTCAAAAGTAACTCCGAGTTAAGGAAGGAAGAAAAAAGTACATTAAAGAATATGCAAATATTTAAATTAATTTTAAAAGATTATTTGGAGCATTTTTCAATAAAATGTCTGTAATAAAATTGCTCTATAAATTTTATTCAAGTAAAGGAGCAATACAGTTATGGACCGTAGTTTGTTTGTTAATAAAATGTTTTTCTTTTGAAGATTATCCAATTTTATCCACTCAAGATAAAAGAATCTTATCTGTTTGATGACTTAAAAACAATATTAAGAAGAGTGTGTATAAAACTAATACTTAATAGGATTTTAACTGAACAATTTATTTCAATAATTTCAAAACGTAGTTTGATAATTTCCAAATTTTTAAAGTGTATAAATAACAACTGCAACACGTTTATATCGGTCTGTAGTGAATATCCTCATCCGGTTGATCAAGCAATAATTCTGAAAAGTTAATTTTTCCTTTTTTAATCCCTGTAATTCCGATGAAACAGGCAGTACGATTAGGAATTCCAAAATCTATAAGACCAACTGCTTTAAGCAAAACTTTTTTCGCTTAATGCAAATTTTACTATTGGCAATTTAAAATTTTGTTACAATGCAAAAATGCTAAATATTGCTATTTTTCGAGAAACACTTGAAATACCGCCACTATTATGAAACATATATTTTAAACAAATAAAATAAAACTCATGTTGAGTTTCTCACTTCTAAGGATACAATTACTACTCCAGAGATCTCAGTACCCTTTTTAGGAACGGAGTGTGAAATAAGAAAAATACATGTTTTTAAATTTTAGGCCGAGCACTTCATGTGTGCTTCAGAAGTGGAGACTGTCTTGTGTTGTCTCCGGCATTAAGCATAACATGTTCTTTCGTAACTTCAAAAACCTATTATCCTTTGAAAACTGGATAGAATTGCCGCATTTTACATAATTATGTTTTAGTTTATGTAGATGTTTTTTTTCATTAAAAAAAGAATCAATTTAAATCTACTTCATGCATTCTAAATGTATTTCCAGGTTAAGAATTTTATATTTTCTAAAAGTAAGTTTGAGTTCATTCTCTCTTGACGAAAACTAACTAGAAATTAAATGAATAGTATATATATGTATTAATCCCCATTAAGTTATTCTTAAATAACTTTTTACTATATATATGGTTCATCCCTTCAGGACCCACATTTTAGTAATAAATTAGCCAACCGCCTAACGAGAGTATTTTAAACTACATCTAGCTACCCACTCAGATCATGTGACTGGAGCCGCCTATAAAAACTGAGATTCCTGGAGACCGCTCCCTTTTTCGCTGCTGTATTTGCTTCAACATGTAGCCAGCTGCAGCTCATAGTGCATTCGTTTTCTTTGTTCTGCGCTGTCTACTTCATGCTTATATGTGCAAATAAATAGATTTGAATAATCACAGGACTGCCTCGTCAATTCCAGCCAAAGCAAACATCAATCGTAAATAACAGTAATCATATAAAGAATACCTTTAAACGGCCACGCGTTGATTTTATATATATGTGTGTGAGTGTGTGTATTAACTTTCTTTAACTTTATCTAACCAACTTTTTAATTTGTAGTGGTTTTTACTTGCATTTTAGGACTGATACGTAAATAGTCGGTCCTGCCCAACCAACGGGTTAACCGTAACATCATCTCTTAAAAATTACCAACTTTGCATTTTAAAAGTAATATGCATCTAAATCTATTTTACGATATTTTTCTACCCATCATCATAGGCTCCGTTCATGGAAGTCTTATGAGGCGAGAACTATTCTTTGCAGCTTGGTATGAAAACCATAGACTCTGAAAAATCCTTCTTTTTTTCTTGTGTTCGTAATGTAATACACACGTATGCTTTATTTTTGCTTTGTGTCATCCAGTTCTACTTTCATGTGTGTCTAAATGAAAATTAAAGGGATTACCTTTCAAGAAAACTGCCAAATCAATGCATTTAAACAACACTAATCCTAATTTAATATGAATGACCATTGTTAAAGTAATCCATACCATAGCCATGATCTTCACACACACACACATATATATATATAGAGAGAGAGAGAGAGAGAGAGTGGTCCCAAAATCATGGTGCAAATTTTAAGGGTAGATACAAGATATTGTAAGAATCATTTATTGTATAGAAATGTATGGGCGCACGTGAGGAGTTGAGGTGTACACAGGGGAAATAATAGAAAAAAAGAAATGTAGTTATGGTCAGTTGCACTTGCGTCACCAGTAGGGGGCAATAGACATCTAGACGCCATTCAACATTATGCATCTCAGTAGGAAAATGCGAATTTCACAATTATACTGACATTTACAATGGGAATTTTTACGTGTGCCGAAAATGCTAACATGCGTTTTATGTACGGTGGCGTTTATGGAAACGACAGAGATTCGCTACGAATATATCACGAATATTTCCTGAAAGATGAATGCCAGACAGATGCGGCGTAAGGTGAGAGCGGTGTGGGCCACCACCCACAACCACGCGGTGCATAGGACCTCACGCCTAAAGTCAAAATAAATTAAACGAAAAGTAAGAAAAATCCGAAAGTACACGCCGCAGGGATTTTTATAATTAATAAATTAGAAAATTCTCAAATCTATGTGTTTTTTGCCAGAAAATATCGAAAAATTGATTTATCGATTTTTTTTAAACATATTCTATTTATTGTGGTGCATAAAAGAATATGAATATATAATTCGTGAAAATAATGTTTCAATTTTCTTTTATTAAAAATATCTCCACTTTGTCGTTTCTGCTCATTCGTTCATATTTAGTCTGGCGACATTAGCTGAAGTTAAGGTGCTATCGTGCGGAGTCCACGGTCAGAAACTAGGCATAGCTCGATACTTCCCATCATTAGGAAGCCTCTTAAAATATCGTATGCAGACGCAGTCTCATTTCATATGTTTTTGCATAGTACTATAATTTTTAAAGTATTTGATGTGAGAATATATAATAGTGGTACTGGGCGTTTTTCAAAATTTATCAATCAGGCTTACGCACTAGAGATAGACATGAAGGTACAGAATTGTAATCTGGTACAGTAAAAAAATTTTTTTTAAAAAACGGAAAGAGTTAAAAAAAAGGTTTAAAGCTCAGGTAAAATGAAATTCCTCAGTCAGACTGAATCTGGCTGTACAGAATCTAAATAATCGTTTCCGTCGACTTCACAGCATTTATCCTTCTCTGAGTCACTATTGAATTTAGAAGTTACTCCAGATGCACCGACGTTTGAAATGCTACGACCAGAATCGGAAATAGAAATAGGAACAAAATTTTTCAATCATAATTTGAAACTGAGATTTCTGTATTTACATTGAGTAATATAAATCATACTTAAGAAGACATTTGGATTAGTTTATTGCCTGTGAACAAAGATGACAGAGACATAGTGAAACAAGCATTTTCCAGTTTTGAACCGGGATTGTGTACGTTTCCCAAGACGGATGCTCACCGGTCATGGTATAGTTCTAATAGGTCCCACACGGCAGTTAAATAACAGTGATGAATATCATCCTAAAGAAGCTAATCTCAACAGTTTAACAATTTTCATTTCTCAAGAAAACTAAATAATGGTGAAACTCAATGTCGGCGGTGGTTGATTTATTCAAGTTTTAAAAACAAAGTTTTCTTTATTCCATGCAGTCTATTTGGGAATCCACTAACTCAAATGGTACAGAAAGGGTGCTGTGATTGGAAACACTTATGTAGTATTTTATAAAGGCATAAGAATACTAAAGAACATATGGGCTATATGTTCGAATGGGTAAAATTAGAGAAAGGAATAAGGACGCAGAAAAACATTAGACCGAGAAAACGAAAGGCAAATTCTTAAATCTCAAACAAATTGTACCAATTTGTTTGAGAAATTAATTTGTTTTAAGTCTATCATTGTCTTGTGTTTAAAGGTCACAGCGAATTTCTCAAAACAGACAAAAAAACTAAGAATTCTAGAAACTTCATATACTAATTTAAATTGATATCTAAATATGATCCTACGTTAAGGGAACACATAAATCGCATTGATAATTAACAACTTGCACACCATTATCTAAACCACGATATTCACAATGAATTTACCACAATCATGTTAAATACAGTTACCAGTGAAGTGATTGGTAGAATAAAAAAGGCAAAATATTAATCTCTTTTACTCGACTGCACTACAGGCTATATTAGAATTTAATAAATGTCAGTCATCTTAAAATATTATGGTACATCAACTGGAAGTATAGAAGAAAGCTTTATCGGATCTTTTACTGTCACTGAAATAAATGACTGGAGAATGTTTGATAAATGCATTACAGGGAGAGCAGGAGATTAATTGCTTAGATAGTCAGAACTGTCGAGGACAATGATACGACAATGGTGCAAATATGGTAGGGATAAATAGAGGAGTTAAAATTCAAGTATTAAACATAAATCTGTGGGCATATTTCACACCTTACGTTTGTCATAGCACATTATGGCAATGTGTACTAGCCTATTTCTGCATTACTCTTGAACGTTGTTTATTAAAAATTAATGTAATTAGAGTGATTTTTAATTGTGAAGTAAGTGTGGGTGTTTGTGTTGTAATGAGTGTTATCTGGGTCAGTTACGAACTGAATCGGCAAGCCGGAACGGTTCATAACCGAATTTTACTCTTCTTCGTTCGTCCAACGAATCAATGGATATAATTTCGGGTACATGGGTTTCTGGGAACCCTCAGAGCCGTATCTGACTAGCAAAATTTCTGTATAGGTCTTGGTTAAGTTGCTTTTTCATGCTGGATTGTATGGAGCTTGGCAATTGGACGAGTGGCGGCAGGCCGGTAGGCGAAGCCTCGAGGCGATGATTTTTGGCGGCTCGGTTTTGGAATGTGTTGGAAGGGAGAGTGTCTTCCAAATTGGATGTAGTAGTGATGATGATATTGGCTCAAAAAAGGCTGCCCATGGGGGTGTGAGTGTGTGGTGACGCAATATTAAGTAGGGGAAAAATTTAAAACAAGTATGAAAAAACCGAAGGGAAGGTTTCTACGGGGAGGACATCCTCCTTTGCATTGACTGCGCTCGGCCATGCTGCATTTAATAATAAATAACTGAAGTTATACGATTAAATTTAACAAACAAATATCTGGGAGGCTCGAGCCTGAGCCACCTGCATGGTAGAGCAGTGCTCTAACCGTTCGGCTACTCAGAGCGTCCTTCCTTCGTCCGCACTTGCCTTAACTTTAAGTAGCCTTATTTACTCTCAAATCCTTACGCGTTAGTAACGAGTACGCTCTGTTTCTATTTATTATTTACTTAGCTTTGAAAATGAACTTTCCAGACTTGAATTATCTATCTATTTCAAATTTTCAATCGTTAGTAAAATACTTTCTATTCATCCATTAACAGTAAGAGATTCGACTTAAACATTATTTTAATATTACTTGTTTATTTAGAATGTATGTCTAATTACAGTGGTGAATTCTTTTCTATTTTAAAGTTTTCTGTTGCAATACATACGTGATTTTCACATTAATATTAAAATTTATATTTTCTCTTTTAGCAAGACATAAGTAAGAGTGTATAATCTTTGCACTATGATGAAACTCGAGATTTAATGTCAAAGGATGTCGTAGTCCTCAACCACGATCAAGAAACGAAAACACCTCTGTCAAACTCCTTTTAAAACTATGACACTACGCAAACGATTCTAGGAACACGTAAACTTTTAACTTATCTTAATGGAACAATATAATTTTTCGGCTTCAAATTTTGAAGTTTTATTTTAAAATATGATTAGTAGTATTACCGTGCTAGTTTCTGGGCCACTTGTAACTGTTTATAAAATTGTTCGCCAGTATGTGGTTAAAGAATTGTTCGCCAGTATGTGGTTGATGAAGTGTAAGAGAGTATGGAGGGAAGGAGTTGTTCGCCAGTATGTGGTTGATGAAGTGTTAGCGAGTGTTGTCTCGGTGGAGAGTCTGCTAGTTTCTGGGCCACTTGTAACTAACTGTTTAAAAAATTGTTCGTCAGTATGTGGTTAAAGAATTGTTCGCCAGTATGTGGTTGATGAAGTGTAAGCGAGTATGGAGGTGAACGTGTGTGGTCTCGGTGTAGAGTCTGCTAGTTTCTGGGCCAGTTGGAGGTCGGTGAGGGGAGGTTTGGGAAGAAATAGAAACTCGGTAGAAGAGGAGGGTAGAAAGTGAATGAAGCGCGCGTGTGTATGCGTGCCTTTCTGTGTGATGTGTTTCCGCGTGATGAAAAGTGAGATGGTAGAAATAAATCAAGAGGACTGCGATAGAGGAGAAATAAAAAATGTTGTTATTTAAGAAAGCTTTTTTGCTCAGCTGCGATGATGGTTTGCTAATTAGGAGCGTGCTCGCTTTCAGTGATGATAATAAAAACTCATGGGTATTCTTTCGAAAGTCATTTAATTAGTTGTCTTCATGGTGTTAAACACGCCATGAAGAAGAGCAGTAAAATTTGAAAAAAGAATGGCATTTAATTTATCTACATTTAAGCTGTGGTGTTTGATTACCTTAGGTATAATAGCCATTTCTCTTATCGCAAGTTTAGCGCTTCCTTGTATTTTTCGCGGTGATAATTGTCAGTATACCGATCGGGTAGACTTAACTAACTCGTCGTGTATCTATTCGGAAAATTTAGGTAGACGGCTATATTTTCATATTTGTACGAGAGAAAATTTGAGAGTTTACGACATTCGTTACTTTTGGAAAGAGGAACCGAATCTTATAAAGCCGCAAATTATAGGCGCGCAGCTTAGCGAGAGAGAATTCGGAAAGTTGTGTAAACAATGTTTAGTTTAAAGCATCCGAGCAGTTGTTTGATTATAGGCCCTAGCCAGTGCGGAAAAACGTCTTTCTGGTTCGTAAGCGTTGTCTCGGTGGAGAGTCTGTTAGTTTCTGAAACACTTCTAACTATTTAAACAATTGTTTGATCGTATGAGTGATTTGTTGTCGAGATGGGATCTAACCTTAATAACAATTAAGATACAGAAATTGTGCAGCAATCACATTTCAAAAAGTAAATTTCCCACATGCACTGGAACATTTTTTTTCTCGAGTTAGGAAATATAATCAAAAAAGTTTGTCTAACACATTTAAAAAAAAACAAATTTCCAAAAACCGCTTGATCATTCGTTTTCAAATTAAGAAATATAATCCAAACAATTTGTATATCAATCACATTCAAAGAATGAATTTATGACAACTACTTGAGCATTTGTTCTTGAGTTTAAAAATAAAATCAAAAAAGTTTGTAAATCAGTCACATTAAGAAAATAAATTTTTATATCAGTCACATTTCACAAAAAATAAATATAATCAAAAAAGTTTGTCTAACACATTTAAAAAAATAAATTTCCCAAAACCGCTTGATCATTCGTTTTCAAATTCAGAAATATTATCCAAAGAATTTTTATATCAATCACATTCAAAGAATGAATTTATGACAACTACTTGAGCATTTGTTCTTGAGTTCAAAAATAAAATCAAAAAAGTTTGTAAATCAGTCACATTAAGAAAATAAATTTTTATATCAGTCACATTTCACAAAAAATAAATTCTCGACAACTACTCGAGCATTTGATTTCGAGTTCGAAAATATAATCAAAAGTTTTTGAATCAGGCACATTTAAAAAAATGAACTTCCAACAACCTCTCGAGCATTCGTTCTCGAGTTTGGAAATATAATCAAAATAACATGTATAGCAATGACATTCAAAAAATTAATTTCCGACAACTACTCGAACATTTGTTCTCGAGTTCAGAAACATAATCAAAAGAGTTTGTATATCAGTCACATTTCAGAAAATGAATTTTTATATCGTTCACATTTCAAAAAAATAAATTTCTGAAAACTACTCGAGCGTTTGTTCTCGAGTTCGGAAATATACTCAAAAGAGTTTGTATATCAGCCACATTTCAGAAAATGAATTTTTATATCAATCACATTTCAAAAATAAATTTTTATATCAGTCACATTTCAGAAAATGAATTTTTATATCAGTCACATTTCAGAAAATGAATTTTTATATCAATCACATTTCATAAAATGAATTTTTATATCAGTCACATTTCAGAAAATGAATTTTTATATCAGCCACATTTCAGAAAATGAATTTTTATATCAATCACATTTCATAAAATAAATTTTTATATCAGTCACAATTTACAAAAAATAAATTTCCGACAACTACTCGATCATTTGTTCTCCAGTTCGGAAATATAATCAAAAGAGTTTGTATATCAGTCACATTTCAGAAAATGAATTTTTATATCAGCCACATTTAAAAAAAATAAATTTCCGACAACTACTCGAGCATTTGTTCTCCAGTTCGGAAATATAATCAAAAGAGTTTGTATATCAGTCACATTTCAGAAAATGAATTTTTATATCAACCACATTTCAGAAAATGAATTTTTATATCAATCACATTTCAGAAAATGAATTTTTATAACAGTCACATTTAAAAAAATAAATAAATTTCCGACAACCACTCGAGCGTTTGTTCTCGAGTTCGGAAATATAATAAAAAGAATTGGCCTTTCAATCAGTAAAAACCGATTTACAAGATTTGATATTCTCGACCATTTATACTCGAGTTTAGATCCTAACCTTAATAATCATTCCAGATTAAAAAAATTGTATATATCAATCACATTTCAAAAAATAAATTTCCAACAAGCACTCGAACTATTTTTCTCGAGTTTGGAAATCTAATGTTTTAAAAAAAATCTATAACTCACATTTTAAAAAATAAATTTCCGACAACGCTCGAGCATTTGATCTCGAGTGGGGAAATATAATCAAAGAGTGTATAACAATTCAGAAAATGAATTTTATATCATCACATCAAAAAAATATTGACAACTACTCAAACATGCTCGATTCGAAATATAATCAAAAGAGTTTGTATATCAGTGACATTTCAGAAAATGAATTTTTATATCGATCACATTTCCGAAAATGAATTTTTATATCAGTCACATTTCACAAAAATAAATTTCCAACAGCTACTCGAGCATTTGTTCTCGAGTTCGGAAAATATAATCAAAAGAATTAGCCTTTCAATTAGTCATAAACTGAATTTTCAAGATCTTGAGATTCTCGAGCATTTGTTCTCGATTTTAGATCCTAGCTGAATTAACAGCCTGAAGAATGACTAGCCATGTGATTCGAATATTGAAAACACGATACATGATGGCCAGGGATCTTCAGGCCACCGCAAAGTAGGCCGAATCTTTAATGAACAAAATCTAAATGTCACACTGAAAACATAATATACAAAGCAAACAATAGAAGTTTGCTTAGAAAAGGTTTCATTCTCTAAAATTCTGCGATAATTATCTAGTGTAAAATTTCTTAAGTAGGCTTTTTTATTCCTTAGGATTTTATTTTTTACGGCTTGAAAAAAAAAGAATAAGCATACATTTTAAAGTTTATTCCCTCACGAATTCCTGATTGGTTTGATGGTTTCACTTTTCCAATAATCTAATTTTCCTTAGTTTGAGTTAGGGTATAGTAATTGATTTTGGGGATAATTCCTATAGTCGAACACACTAGCACACACACACATATCTGTAAAAATTGTTTTCATATCTAATTGTTTGAATCAAAAAATATCACGAGTCTGTGTCCATGTGAAGAAGTTCACTCCGATCTCGGTATAAGTTTTTAAAACAATGATAACATAATTTGTACACCGACACATATGTAATTTTAAAAGCTCTTAGAATGCAAAAACCTCCGTAGATAAGCTTAGAAACAATTAAGTTGGGTTTCTGTATTTTAAAAATTGTTAAATTTTCGTTAATGGGTTAGAAATATTCCAACAAAAGACTTGCGAGATTTTTTTTACAATCTTTTTCAGTAGTTAAAGCTCGAACGAGTATTTTTTTTTCTTTGGTTAAACATCAAATAGCAGGAGAAAGAGTTGTTTAATATTTTACAAAACACACGAATAAACTTCTCTTTGACTGTTTTCTTCTTTCGAAGCGTGTGTACTCCACTAACCAAAGGCATTGACTGACTGCTAAATAGTACGATGTTTTTCAACAGTCATATCTTTTTCGATGTAAAATTAAAGATTTAAGTAGTGTACGATATAATTTTTCTTTGGATAAAATTTGCGGGTTTGTTTTTTACTGGGAAGAATGTGCTTAAGTTTAAATTAATTGCAAAGTTTTTTTTTTTTTGAATAAAGAGATAGCATATCATATGTGATGTTTAAATATTTGGTGCGAGAGGTAAATCATTTGTTTTAAGTTGTAGGAGCTTCAAACATCTTAGATCTATTTATATAATGAATTCTACTTTAGAATTTTGATCACAATTATAAAGATATTAAAATCATTTATTTCTTCTGGAGTTAGCCACGAAAAATTAGCGATTGGTAGATGTTGGCTCATTACATAGCCATATAAATGTGTTAATAATTTAAAATTATTTATTTTTCCAAATTTCTCCCACTTTATATATTGTCATTAGAAATTTTATATCAGTCGTTTTAAAATAATTTATGTACTTTGTTATTTAGAAGATCGGCGTATCATTTTTATCTGAAGGGTGTAATTTTGCTGGAATGCAATAAAGAAAACATTTAATATCGCTATGTTTTATGTTGAGAATCACTTTCATTTTTTTTAACTTAGTGGGTAGTGAAACATTACTGGTAATATTTGAATAGGAGATGGAATTCTTTCGGAATTGCTTCAAAAATAGAAGGTACTTATGATTTCTTCATCTTATTCATTTCTTTTGGTAAATACTATACTTAAACAAGTGAATAAATTAATGCGGAGACTTAATATTTTGGAATTAAAATATTATAAACCAATCTCTCCTAGAATCGCGAAAAATAGAGTGAAGACCTATGTAATCAATCCCTGCGTTATATGTTCTTGTGAATTCTCGAAAATTAGAGCTATATTTTTGAAAATTAATCATGTTTAAATCTAGTTAAGAGACTGCGACGTTTTAACAATTTTTTTCTTCTCTTCTCCTAATTGTTTCACAAAATATGTTCATAACTTGTAAGTGAAAAACTTTAATTCTAGCAGACACACACACACACAATATTTGTCAAAACTAAATGCCTATAATGAATCACATAAGAATGGAATACATATAGAATCAACCAACATCTATCGAAGGATTTAAAAAAGTTTCACACAATGCAGGAAAAATTTCTAATCTGTTGTAACTCGATTTCCTATAAAAATCTTCATGAAGGTATAGTAAATGCAATTTTTAAAAGACAGGTGTTGATTTATTTAAGTCAATTATGTTCAAAAATATAATGCGAATAATTTAAGTTAAAAAACGATACATCTCCTATGAATACACGTTGCAAAATTTCTTTTTCTGTAGAGCATGTTTAAAAATATGTTTCTATGGGATTTTCTTCATTCCGATGTCTACCATGGAGAGCTACGGTTATCTCATTCGCGGTTCTGCTAAAACATATGATTATATTCATTATGAACTGTTTCCTAATATCCTTGATGGTTTGCGAAATGTTTTAACGAGCTCGAACCTTGATCAGTTAACCAAGAAAAAAGTTTAGTATATAAAAATCCTGAATAATGAGGAAATTGAGGAATTAATACATGCAAATGATCAGAAATACAAATTTGGAAAGTGTTGGCTACATCGAATGACTCCAAACAAGAAATTTTCTGTTTATGGACGTGAAAACAGGCTGTATTCTAACATCGTAGATTGTGTTGAAACAGACTCTCTTTGCCGTTCAGAAAACAATTTTTCAAATAGTGATTCCTTTAATCATGGTTTTTTCCAGATTTTAACCGATAAAGAAATTATAAATTTGTTGAAAATAACAATTGAAAAAAACCTTTTATAAACGAACAATGTTTTTGTAAAATTTACGATTATTCTAACTATTTTTGAAAATTTTATTCTCGAATATTCTACTAAATTATGATTTTTCCATATTATGTAACGATGTATTTTATTGAATACTCTGTATCTCTTGTTGTTTTTAAGAAAGTAATGAAAAAAATATATCTCAAAAATATGCGTGCTCCTGTGTGATCATTTTTCTTTATATTAATTTGTTTTAAACATCGGCTTTTCTAAAGATTTAGAGGCGTAGAAAATTATTCTTAAAATACACGTACACACACCTGGGGAAAATATTCGATGCGGGAGGGGTTTGTTCGAGCAGAAAAGGGATTGCGCTAGGAGAGGTAAGAATCACTCGAAATAGCTAAACCAACGAAAGTACAGTAGGAGGGAATTTTAAGAGGCGGGACTAAGGTAGGGGGTAGGTAAGAAACACTGGAAATAACCTTAATATTTAGAAAACCTATCAGATTTTTGAATAAATAGTTCTTCCACAGAAATCGCACACATTCAGATCCGAGACTACGAACGAGGTCGTTTTTCTCCGCTCCTTGGATATTTTCCCCGCCTAGTCTTATTTCAATATGAGCATGAATAACGGTTAGTTATTTTTCCCCATCTTGTGAGGAACTTTTTTTTTCTTTGAGTCTTAAAACCTTAGGGATAATTGTTCATTATAAATTATCTTTTAATCTTAGACAGAAAACGATTGTTTGATTTCCCAGACAACGATAAGGAGGATTTTTTAATATCGACCAAAAAACACAAACGAAGCTGCGAGAAGCCGAAATATGACCTCGATCTATCAGCAAGCAATGGCGGGACAGAAAAAAACATTCCTCCTTATGTATAGACTTGTGGAAAGGCCTTCTATTAGAAATAAAAAAATTTCGATCCAGCTACTACGTCGGCTTATCAAAAGTTGGAGAAGGCTCCGAGGTGCGCAATCGCTTTAATATACCATTGATCCAGCTTGAAACCTTGCACAAAGGAATTGAGGCGATGATGGACTATGTGAAAAATTGTCGATAAAAAAAAAGTTTTGAATCTTTGAATATGTTCTAATTTTCGATTGTGTGGTATTTTTTTTAGTGGACATACTTTGCTGTGTGCTTTAGATTAGAAATGTTTTGCTTGCATTGTTTGGAACTTCTTTAAATCCTTCGATAGATGTTCTTATTTAATTCATTCTAGATATTTAGTTTTGTCAAATATTTTATGTACGCGTGCTAGATTATAGGTTTTTGTGCTTACATGTTATGAAAATATTTTGAGAAACATTTAGCATTAGAAAAGAAAAGCAATTTTTTAAAAACCTCTCGCATTCTCTTATCTAGATTAAAAATATGATTAATTTTCAGAACTATAGATCTTCTTTTCGAGGATTCACAAGAACATATCGCGCAGTAATTAATTACACAGATCCTTATACACTTTTTCGCGATTCTCGGAGATCGATTTATAATATTTTAAATTCTGACATATTAGCTCTGCGTATTCGTTTAATCATTTGTTTAAGTATAGTATTTACCAAAAGAAATGAACGAGATGAAGAAATCATAAGTACCTTCTATTTTTGTAGCAATTCGGAAAGAATCCTATCTAATATTCAAATATTACCAGCTGTTGATTCTGCTTATTCAAAAATTTTCAATGCTATCGATAATTTTATTCGAAATGGTAGTGGTTGGCAAATAAAAACTATTTCTCATATAGATTTAAATATCGGTAACTATCGTAACCCCAGAGGTGGATGCGGTAATGTTTCTCTACCGCTAAGTTAAAAAATAAGAAAGCGATTCTCAACATAAACTGTAACGATAACAAATGTTTTCTTTATTGTGTTCTAGCAAAATTGTATCCATCGCATATGCACGCCTATCGATCTTCGAAATATCAAAAGTTCTTAAAATATCTTAAAACGAATGATATAAAATTTCCGATGACAATATCTAAAGTGGGCAAATTTGAAAAAATAAATAATTTAAACATTAACATATATGGTTGGGAGGAAAATGAAGTTTTTCCTTTATACGTTAGCCAACAGAACAAACAATATAGAGTCATCGATTTACTTTTCTTTCAAGAACACTTCTTTCTCATAAAAAATTTTGATAGATTCATGCACCAAAAGAACGGAATTTACTTTTACTGTCGGAAATGCTTAAGTGGATTTTCTCGAAAGGAAACTTTGTCCTCTCACAAAACATTATGTAATGAGATGAAACCCCAAAAATCTCTATGCCTAAAAATACAACATTAAAATTCACTAATTTAGCAAAAATGCTTTATCACCCATTCTGTGTGCTTGCAGATTTCGAATCTTTAACCAAAAAAATGCATACTGCGTTACCATCGATGCTGAAGATAATTTGATATTAAAAATATTCCATGAATATTATGCGGGCGAAAATGTTATTCAAAATTTTTTAAATACGCTCAAAACCTTATCAGAAAAAATTCTAAAAAAGATGTGTTCTATTATGCCAATGGTGGAAAATCCTGAGGCCAATTACGATAAAAACACATGTCACATTTGTAAACAAAAATTTAAAAAGGATGATATACGCGTGCGAGATCATTACCATTGGGGTAGTGGATATATCCTTGGATTAGCTCACCAATCATGTAACCTAAATTATAGGGCGACTTATTTCGTACCTGTAGTTATCCATAACTCTAGAAATTATGACACACATCTCATACTGAAAAATCTACCACCAAATTTTGCTAAGATTGTGAATATTATTCCAATTAACATGGAGAAGTTTACGATGTTTTCCTTAGATGCACTAAAATTTATTGACTCATTTCAATTTTTAGACTCTTCTCTAGATGTTTTAGTAAACAATTTAAAGACGTCCGATCATGAGTTCAAAATTTTTGAAACATTTTTTGGAAGTGAAAAAAACAAACATTTATTAAAGCAAAAAGGTATTTTCCCATATTCATATTTAGATTCACTAGAAAAATTAAATGAGCCGCATCTTCCCTCTCAAAGAGATTTTTATAACATCTTAACTAGCACATCGAAAAGCGATAAAGATTATGAACATGCTCAATTAGTATATAAATATTTTAAATGCAAAAAATTAGCAAATTACTTAGAATTGTATCAAAACGTTAATACTATAATGCTAGCAGAGGTTTTCACATCATTTAGAAGAAAAGCAATGCGTTATTACGAACTTGATCCTATACATTTTGTAACCAGCGCGGAGCTAACATGGAACGCAGGTTTGAAATTCACTAAAGTAGAATTACAACTCTTAACAAATGTAAACGATTATATTTGGTTTGAATCCCAAATGCGAGGTGGAATTTGTTTCTTAGGTAAACGACACGATAAAGCCAATAATCCTTATGTTGCAGAAACTTACGACGAGAAAAAACCGCGCAATTATATTGTGGCCTTAGACGCTAATAATTTATATGGCTTTGTAATGAGCCAACCACTACCAGTCGGTAATTTTTCGTGGCTAACTCCAGAAGAAATAAGTGATTTTAATGTCTTTAATTACGATCAAAATTCTAAAGTAGGATTCATCATAGAAGTAGATCTAAAATGTCCGAAGCAGTTACAACTTAAAACAAATGATTTACCTCTCGCCCCGGAACATTTAAACATCACATATAATATGCTATCTCCCTATTCAAAAAGACTTTGCGATAAATTTAATCTGAAGCACGTTCTTCCCAGTAAAAAACTAACCCCCAATTTTTATCCAAAGAAAAATTATATCACACACTATTTAAATCTACAATTTTACATCGAGGAGGGAATGATTGTTGAAAAATATCATAGAATATTAGCATTCAGTCAACACCCTTGGTTAGCGGAGTACATACACTTTTTAATAACGAAAAAAGAAAAGAGGCAAAAGATGAGTTTACTCGTGCCTTTTGTAAAAAATTGTGAACAACTCTTTCTTCGGTCGTTTGATGCTTAACCAAAGGAAAAAAATATCCGTTCGAGCTTCGACTACTGAAAAATATTGTAAAAATAAACTCGCGAGTCCTTTGTTGGAATATTTCGAACCCATTAATGAAAATTTAACAGTTTTTAAAATACGGAAACCCAATTTAATTCTTCTTAAACCCATCTATGGAGGTTTTTGCATTCTAAAGCTTTCAAAATTGCATATGTACAAATTATACTATCATAATTTTAAAAAGTTATATCGCGATCGGAGTGAACTTCTTTACATGGACACAGACGCATTGTATCTTTCAATTTAAACAGAGGACATATTTTGTGACATGAAAACAATTTTCGCAGATATATTCGATTTTAGCAATTACCCCAAAAATCATTTCCTACACGATAACTCAAACCAGGGGGAATTAGGTTATTTGAAAAGCGAAGCAATCGAACCGATAAGAGAATTCGTGGGGTTAAAATCTAAAATGTATGCTTATTCTTTAGGTTCAAGCTGTAAAAAAACAGCCAAAGGAATAAAAAAATCTACTTTACGAAATTTTACTTTAGATAACTATCGAAGAATTTTGGAGGATGAATCCTTTTCAAGGCAAACCCAATGTTCTATCATTTCAAAAAAACATGAACTGCATACAGTGATACAAAATAAAATCGGTTTGTAAGCATACTATGATAAAAAGTATCTAGCAGATGATGGGATTCATTCTCTATCCTATGGACATTTTTCAATAAATAACATGATTGATTAATTTCAAAATGCTATTTTTCTCAATGCTATATTTGTAACGAGTTTCATATTTTTGTACGAGCAATAGCATGCGTGCTCCGAACTATTCATTATTGTTTTATATATTTTGTAAGGATATCTTATACAACATAAACAACTCCATACTTTGTTTAACACTCCATTATTTTTTATTTTATACTTGTATTGTTTGCTTTGTATATTATGCTTTCTGTGTGACATTTAGATTTTGTTCAATAAAGATTAGGCCTACCTTGCGGTGGCCTGAAGATCTCTGGCCATTGTGTATCGTGTTTTCAATATTCGAATCACATGGCTAGTGATTCTTCAGGCTGTTGAATCAGCTAGGATCTAAGCTCGAGAACAAATGCTCGAGAATCTCAAGATCTTGAAACTTCATTTTTTGATTGATTGAAATACTAATTCTTTTGATGATATTTCCGAACTCGAGAACAATTGCTCGAGCGGTTGTCGGAAATTCATTTTCTGAAATGTGATTGATAAACAAACTCTTTTGATGATATTTCCGAACTCGAGCACAAATGCTCGAGCGGTTATCGGAAGTTCATTTTCTGAAATGGGATTGATATACAAACTCTTTTGATGATATTTCCGAACTCCAGAACAAATGCTCAAGCGGTTGTCGGAAGTTCATTTGCTTAAATGTGATTGATATACAAACTCTTTTGATGATATTTCCGAACTCGAGAACAAATGCTCGAGCGGTTGTCGGAAATTCATTTTCTGAAATGTGATTGATAAACAAACTCTTTTGATGATATTTCCGAACTCGAGAACAAATGCTCGAGCGGTTGTCGGAAATTCATTTTCTGAAATGTGATTGATAAACAAACTCTTTTGATGATATTTCCGAACTCGAGAACAAATGCTCGAGCGGTTGTCGGAAATTCATTTTCTGAAATGTGATTGATAAACAATCTATTTTGATTATATTTCCGAACTCGAGAACAAATGCTTGAGCGGTTGCTGGAAATTCATTTTCTTTTTGTAGGTCTTCGGGTGTGAAGGCCTGCAGGATGTTCTCCACCATAATACGTTTATTTATCTCTTCGTTTATGGCGCGAGAACATCTTACAGGCTAAAAGATGTACAACTACTTCTCCGATAAACTTTGGCAACAACCATTACAAGTATCCAATAGATGCCCCATATTTTCACAGGGAACTAATTGTAAGCCAAGACTTATCCTCTGGTTATCAAGGTAAGATCCCATCTCGACAACAAATCCCTCATACTAACGAACAATTCTTTAACCCGTTACGCATGGCCCAGAAACTAGCAGACTTTCCACCGAGACAACACACCTTCATCATCATACTGGTAAACACTTCTTTACCCTCATACTAGCGAACAATTCTATAAACAGTTACACCTGGCCCAGAAACTGGCAGACTCTCCACCGAGACAACGCACTTTCATCTCCATACTCGCTAACACTTCATCAACCACATACTGGCGAACAACTCCTTCCCTCCATACTCTCTTACACTTCATCAACCACATACTGGCGAACAATTCTTTAACCACATACTGGCGAACAATTTTATAAACAGTTACAAGTGGCCCAGAAACTAGCACGGTAATACTACTAATATGTTCATTGATCAAAATTATATAAAGAATGTTCAACTAATTGTGTCGCACTTAAGTCTAGTTTCATGAGTGGTTTTTGTAAAGAATGATTTATAAAATATTTTTTTCAAAAAAAAATATTAAACTTAAAGAATAAAAAAAAATTCATTTAAAATATCGAGTAATAAAAGAATATTATTTTCCTTCAAAGAGTAAAATCTTAAGAAAAATTCTAGAAAATTTGCAAAAAGATTAATAGAACCAATCATTAAATAAAATACTAAGCAATAGAACAAGGAAGAAACTCTTAAATCCAGAGCAAAATTATCTGTGAGGCAATGTTTCAATCTATACTCAATTAATTTCTTTTATGTATAATCTGATAAAAATGTATTTTTTTAAAGTTTACTTCCATAAGTTGAGATATATAATGAACCGTTGTAAAATATTGGGAAATGGTGCTAGAAATGTATGTGTTTGTAACTGCACATAACAGAACCTCAAAAGTAATAGTTAAAGGCCTTGGAAGAACTTACAAAATATATATTGATAAATTTGTTTGCAGTCTGTTCGTTTATTGATGAGAAAGCAGAACAGGTATCTTCCCTTTCAAGAAAATGCAAGTTGGAGAACTTTCAAATATCCAGAGTTTCTACCCCACCAAATCCGAACCTCTATAACAAGCTTGTCAAACAAGTGGGTCGCACGTGGCACGCCAGTACATAAGTTGCAGACCCCAAGACTTTTTGAATACTTTTAAAAATCAAGCTTATTAACTTTAAAGTAGATAACTTTTGGAAATCATTCATATGTATAATACAATAACCGGAGTTAGTATTTCTGATGAACTTGTAGATATTTTGAAATAAAAACGAGTAACAATTGAAAAAGTTGGTTTGTCTAGAAAACTGATGGTACAATTAACATGATCAGATCTGTTTTTGAAAGATTAATAGAAAAATACAAATAGCATGATAACAACATTTTAAAACATTTCTGTTGGAAGATTTTCCAGAAAATGCTAATTTCTAAAGGTTTAAATACCTGACCCCTTTTTAAAAAAAGACCACAATTCTAAATTATATTCGAAATTATTTACTTAACCATTGACAAATATCTTGAATTCTGGAAGACGTTACGTGGGTGAACACACAGATGTATTATATTATATGTCATACTTTGTTGGCTTTTTATTAATTTAATAAAACGATTCTTCAAATTGCTAGACGAAATCGTAATTTTCTTATACAAATAGTTATAAACCTGCTGAATTAAAAGATGGACAATGGATAGAGGATTTGGTTTTTACAGTTTCTATTATAGGTCATCTTAATTAACTTAATTTTAAGCTTGAAGTTTAAAATCATGATGCGTGTCAACGTTATACAAAATTAACTCTTTCATTCAAAAATTATTACTATGGCTAAAATAAAATGAAAATTTGTCTCACTCTTTTAAAGCTGTACATATCTATATAGATAAATCACCTAAATTAAAATGTACAGTTTATGTTAACCAAAGTATCCATGTTAAATGATTAAAAGTGAATCCAAGTTAATCGATTGAGGAATTTTCTTTTACTTAACCCGCGGTCACACGCGCCTGTTTTTGCTACCGTCGTTACTCGCGGGGTGCAGGGAACACCCCAAAATTTTAACACGTCTATTAAAGAATGAACAAAAAATTAAGTCAATTATGATACATATTTATAAGGTATAAAATGTTTTTTGTATTATGCAAATAAAATTATTAAATTTATTGCACACAAATAAGACTAATATTAATTTAAACTAAACCTACAAATTTTCATTTTAAAACATAATTTTATATTTTTTTCATAAAACACAAGTAAAACGCTTTTTCCAGTAATAAACTTACTTTGTAAATAATATTAAGGATAGAAGAAAGAAGAAAACAAATATTTTTATCACTTTCCAAACATTCAGAGCAGGCTGTATTCATTTGGTTTATATATATAAGCACATATTTTCTTACATTGAAGGCAAAATGAATTTGGTTTTACATCTTTTACCTATGGACAAACTGTGCAAAGCCTCTTTTTTGGTGAATTAATGCTCTTTTTACTATCTTCTGTGTCAGTTAAACCTCTTTTGAGTTTTTGTCAATTATTTGTTTCCGTCAATTTATATGTCGTTTCTTGCTCAAAGTTTCTTCCAATTCTTGTGCCGTATCCAGGAGATGAAGAGATTGTTTAATATGGTGCTCTTCTGAAATAACTTTGTCTTCGAAATCACTTAGTTCATTCTGAGAATATGTCGATACAGTATCTCATAGATGAACAAGTCACTGTTGCTCCCTTTCCCATGAAATTTCGCCGTAATTTCTAAAAAAATTTTTTTTTAAATTTTAACAAAAAATAATATTTTACAATTATTTTCAAGATTTATATTTTTTTTCTACAGTTATTGAAATTTTAAATAATATATACATGCAAATTAATATATTTGAAAAGAAAATATTAATGTAAAGAGTACTTACCCTATTTTAGATGCTTCGAGTACGAAAATATTCCTCAATCACTCGCGGGGTGCTCTCAGCACCCTAGGTAAACATTTGAATGTCATTACGTTTCAATCGTCCGAGCGAGAGTGATTGCATCAGGCCTGAAGGTTCAATGACCCAAACTGTGCAGCTACAGAAAAATCGCTGTTCTGCGCAGAAATTTTATGGAATTCTAAAAAGGTTTCTTGTTGCTGGGGTGTACACAGCACCCCGGGCGAGTGATCACGGGTTAACTCTCAAAAGTTAACCCTTATATTCTGTTAATTTCGTTTATTCGTTTAATTCAGTACTACATAGATTTCATTTACTCTCCGGCGATTGAGAGTGAGATAATTTTAACGTAGCACTGTTCAGCTACACGAGGGCTTTTGGCAAAGGACATCGTAATTTTGAAACATAATCAAGTGACATGGATGACATTTAAGCTAGCACCCTCTCTGAAAACCACCTCATCAAACTAATGGGAGGGCGTTTGAGCTCTCTACAAATTTAATGTGCATCGAACCCCAACACGAACGACCATCAGTGGTACTGGGCCTGAACTCATGAGACACCAGCCACGAATCCGATAATTTACCCACTCTGGCAGTCAGCAGCAATAGCCCACTCCCATCATCCAATCAGAAGGCTCCATAAAAGAAGATGGGGATTTTCTCTGCCTGCCTATGCTATTTGTTTTCTTCTTGAAGCAATCCCTCCACCTAACTATCCACGTCGATACCACAAGGCCATATCTCGGTTCAAGAGCAAAGTGTATTTCAAACCATAGGTCTTTGATGGACTAGCCAAGCAATGAATACTAGTGACGGTTAAAGCTCATTTCGGGCCCTAGGAATAGAAGATCTAAAGTCCCCTTTGACGCTTATGGAGCTAAGGGGATGCTCTAGTATCCGGAGAAATCAATCTTATCTCGGTCCCTAGTCACCCCAATTACCCAATGGATATCCCAGCTCTGATAAGTAACGCATCGCTGATTATTATTTCTGTGACAAATGCTAAGAAATAAATTAACTATCTCGATGTAGATGGCAACAACGATGAAGCAATTATTTATCTATAAATCATGCTCAGTAACAAAAAACGCCACCGAGAGACCAGGAACTTATAAGAGTTCTCCATCTACCATACAATGCATTTGGTTTATTTATTTATGATGTATTTCTGATAATAGTGGTGAATCCTTTTCTTCTTTAAAGTTTCTGTTGCAATACATACATTACTTTTTTCTTTAATATTCATAATTAATTTTTCCCGCTTAGGGAGACGTAAGTAAGAGTGTATGAAAATCACACTATAAAGCAACACATTTGTTATTGTCCACAGACCTCGTAATTCTGAATCAAGCTCAAGGAACAAAAACAACTCCTAGTTGACAATCTATTTCTAAAACTACCACACCTCTCCATCGAGTCTAAGAACACATAACATTTTTATTTATTTTAATGTAACAATAGAATATTTTGCTTCAAATTTAAAAGTTTTATTAAAAAGTTTGGTTGTTGTTCAAAAAAATACAAAGAATATTCAGCTAATTCTGTTGCAATTAAGTCGAATCTCAAAAGAGACCTTTTGCAAAAAATAATTTATAAAATATTTTTTCCAAAAAAAAAAAATTAAATTTATCACTTAAAACTTTATTTAAAACATCGTGCACTGAAAAATATCTTTATCTAAAAATATATGTACAGAGAAAAATTCTAAGAAACTAGCAAAAAAATATTAGAATTAATTATAAAAGAAAATATTTTAGGGCTATAAAACAATGAAGAAACTTATTGAAAAGTTTTTACCTATTACTAATGTTTACTTATTTCACACACAAGTCAGAGATTCAAAACATTTCCACTTTTTCATTATTTTTTATTTCTCTTTTTTTCACCTACATAGTATATGATGAACTGCAGTTTTTCTCAAATCACTTTTAAGTGGAGCAATATTTATCAAACATAGTAATATTGTGTGTGTGTTTGGAAAATGGAGCCAATAACATATGTTTATAATTATACGGAAGGGAACTTCAAAATCACAAACAGAAGTGAACTTGATATTTAGTATTGAAATGCTTTGGAAGAACCTTCGAAATACACTGCTGTTCATACAAATTACAACACCCAGAAGGGACTCAGATATCACAGGGAAATTTATTTGGCAGGTAACTATTATAAAAAGATCGATCCAACGATTTAAATTACAGGATTTGTTGACGTGTTGATGATGGGAGCGTAGTTAGTTTAGCCGCCATTGTTGGCTATAACAGCTGCTACTCATCACGCCATTGTATGAAAGAGGCTTTGAAAGTATGCTTGAGGTACAGCAGTCCCTGCGGCATCCAAATACTGCCAAAGTTGATTTGGTTTAACAACGAGTGTTGTATATCCGAGGCTAAGTCGTTTATCAAGCACACACCTCATGTTGTTGTTTTGTGATTGATCGGGAGAACATGTATGAAGCAATCCAACCTTATGGGTAAAGAAGCACTTTTAAACATTGTTTTCCAAGTGTGGTGTACCATATCTTGTTGTAAAATGGCTGATGGTAATTTATCAATGTATGGGAGGACAACGGGGTCCAACAACTATGAAATGCAGAGATCATCTTTCAGTATACAGTCAATTCCTACTAAACTTACACAACAGTAAAATTGAACACCACCATAAGCTATGATACCAGGTGCAAGACCGGTGTGGCGAATCATAACGAGAACTGTTTAGCAACTTCTCTCAACACATTGTGTTCGAACAAGAATCCGAACAACGTCATGTTGCAGACAGAAGTGGAATTGGTCACTTAAAACATTGCCATTCTCCAAGCCGTTGTCCATGTCCGCCTTTCATCGCATATTTAGTGGCGCAAACACCTGTGATTTCAAGTTAAAGGTAGACGAAGCAATGGTCGCCTTGCGGATATTCAACTCTACGGTAAATGACGTCGATTGAAACGAGCGGACCAAGAATGATCATAACAGAATGAATCTATTGTTCTATGCTTCGTGGTAAGGTTGCACCAAATATCTCTGTCATGCGCGAAATCCGCTTATCATCAGAGGCAATGGTGCAACGAGGTGAATATGATCGTCTCGGCCAGACTGTCGATTCCTCCTACGTCCTTAGACGGCAGATCCGCATTACAGTTTTTTTTACTTCATGCGACACGTCGACCGATTACTCTGAAGGATGATTCAGATTGGCTATAGACAACTATTCTTAGTCGGTTGAATTTAAAACTTTAATTAATTGACGCCCGATTTTTTCCCACGAGGAATATAAGTAAACGGCCAATGCAAAATAAGAAAAAAAACTCAGAAAAAATTAGTTGACATACTTTAAATCACATATATGTTCTCCCTTGAAATTGTACTTCTAGCTTGCGCTACGGTCACCCGTGATATGCGTCTGCTCTATAATTCTAATGATTTGCATATTTCATCTCTGCCAACTCATGATAAAAATTTCACATTTTTTGCATGATTCCTTCAAAGTGTTGCATTTTTTGTGGCCAGCAGTGTATATTGATTATCTTGATTTTAGGTTATAATGATCGTGAACTTCAGTTTAATGATCATAAAGACTACCAGGCGTCTGACGGCTCACACCTGCCAGAAATAAACGGAGCGGGCGTGAGATGGTTATCACCTATGTTTGAAGGCTTATTGGAAGTGGGAAAAATTGCCACCAACTGCGATGGCGATTGCTTGATTGTCTGTGAAGCTACGAGCAAGTACTAGCTGCTGGCTAGCTCCTGCAACAGTTGTCTTCTTTATAGACTACCAAAATATAATTTTAGCTCTATCAGCAATATACAAAACTGAATGCCAAGGGGTATGTCACTTACATAGGAGCCTATGTTAAATTACGTAAGTTTATGTACTTTTTCTCAGGAACTACTCTTCTCATGAACAAAATTTCTACAATAGGTTATGTGTACTATCAATGAAACTTTAATGAGGGGTTTTGTCTTTTTATAAAAAATAAAATTAATTATGACTTTTTTTTTTAATTGCCCCATTTTTTAGCCTCAAATTTATCTAAAAAAGTCATACCAAAAAAAAGGTACCTAAATATACAGGGTGTCCAGCCTTAATGTGATCCAATAGCTGATTCCCGAACCGTACGGTTTAGATATGCACATCCAATTTGAAAAATGTTTTAAAAAATGTAAAGCATGTTTTTACGTGTGTTTCGAACCAAAAACACTATTACGAAAAAATTACAAAAATTTAATTTTTATACGGTCCTATCACTTGTATTTAAGAAAAGATGCAGTACACAAAATCAAAGTAAACATAAAAAGTTTCACTTTACTACGATAAAAACTTACCGCGTTATGCCTACAAAAGTTTGAAGCATCCGAGTTACTCAGAAAAGGGGGTCGTATATAAATTGAATTTAGAGAACAGTAATTCTCTATCTACAGAAAGAGCAAAAGAAAAACATCATAGTAATATTTAAACCTCTTAGTTAACATGAAAGATTGACAATTTCAATTGCTGCTTGGTAAACAATAAAAATTAAATAAAAGAAATACAACTTGTACCGAAAAGATTAAAACAGCTTGTTTTAACAAATAGCAGCAAAATAGTACATTATTTGCCGTTCAAATTATAGCATAATGTGGAGTGATGCGCCAATCATGACTCAGGGGCTTTATTATATCAGAATGACCAAATTAAATAATCGTGAAGGCACGAGGTGTGGCACGAGACAAGGGAAAACGTCTATAACAACTCCCAGTTTTATACAAACATTAAGCAGCATGGGGAATTGTACAATAAGATGGATGTCTTCGAGTGGGAATGTTAATGGCATAAATTCTTGCCGCATCTCTCTTATTTCGATTACACTGCCCATAAAACAGTACCATTTCGCAGTATCCTTCATTAGTTTATATCTCGTTCTCCCGTACTAGAATTCGTAATATAAGAATACGACTGTATGCAATTTCAAGCGACTACACAACAGATTTTTAACGTTCGTCATGATCAGCAAAAGCGCAGCAAATCTGACTGAAGCCACAGCATGTGTCTATTTCTTTGGAACTGCTTTTGAAATGTTTTCTTCTTCCAAAATATTTTTTCTATGTTTTACACGTGCACAGAATAAATTTTATTTCTTATAAACTCAATTGTTGTATTGTTAACGTATGCTTTTAAATTTAAAAATGATTTTCATAAAAGTGACGTGCAAGAGCAAAAGTTTCCTGGCAGAGTTCCAACTAATTTCACTTTGGAGACGGCCCTTACTAGCTTCTTGAAAACGAACGAGAAAACGGATAAAATATATGATTTTCAAAGTTCCTTAACTCGGGCAGTTTTTATCGTAATAAAATGAAACTTTTTGTGTTTACTTTGCTTTGGTGTACTGCATTTTTTCCTAAATATAAGTGATAGGATCTGGGGACAGTATAAAAAATTACTTTTTGTAATTTTTTTTTCTGAATAGGTTTTTTCGTTCGAAAAGCACGTAAAAAACATTCTTTACCTGTTTTTAAAACATTTTTCAATTTGGAAGTGCATATCTAAGCCGAACGGTTCGTAAATTAGCTATTGGGTCACATTAAGGCTCTGGACACCCTGTATATAATTCACTAGATTAAAATGTGTAAACATCTTAAATGTCTACTCACTGAAAATCTGAGGTTTAAATGTTTAGTTGTTTTTGAGAAAAAGGTACATAAAGTGAAAATTATTACATTTTAAAAAACAGGCTTTAAATTAAAAATTTGAAATTTTTTGAATATTTTAATTTTTTTATTACTTTCCTGAAGCATATGAAGCATTTTTTTTATACTCTCTACTCATAAAAAATATTCTTCTTCTTTTTTTTATTATTTTTAACAATTTTGCCCTTTTTTGGATCTTAAGATGCTTTTGTTGGGCTACACGAATTCTACTTGTATCTATTTTTTTGAAGCATGACACACAGTTATAACCTGGTTAAATATCACAATGTCTTAAGATCATTCATTTTGTTACATGATTCAACGGTTATATAGCCATGTTTACGCCTAATTTTAAACTCCACAAATGTCTTGGAATCACGGATCATATGGTGGTAAGAGGTGACACATTTCGGGGGGAGATATTGGGCCTTTAAATATAAACATTTTTTAATAACATAGGATCATTTAGATCTCTAAAAAATGACTTCATTTATATCATTATGGTGCATGTGTTTATGATCATATTGCCTTTTGTTACATTCAGGTTTTGTCTTTTGAAACGTGCGCCAGGCAAGCATAATCGCAAGACACAGTCCTTGTTGAGGCTCTCATTTGAAAACAGTAGATGAAAATAAACAGGCCAAACAGCAGTTTTCATGCTTTGTAGCTCATTGGTAATATTTCTAATAGCAATACCATAATATCTTTGAATTTTTGATATTAAAATGTCGGTGGGTCAGTTACGACCTCTACGGCTTTTTCCATCCCTTGACTTTTTTCTCTGTTTTCCTTTTAAGATCTGAAAGACCTATACCCATACTCTTTTCGATACGCACAATACACTCTAATGTTTCCACTTGAACATTATATGGATTTGCACTCATCAGAAACTAATGCAAGGTGATACACAGGTGCTTCAAGCAGAATTTGTGTGATGCGCGGCAAGTAGATTCATTTAAAAAATAAATTAAAATACTTCTAATTATGGTATTTCTCATATCATATATCATTTTATACAAAGATATTACACCTTTTAAAAAGTACAAGAAAGTTAAAATCGATAAATTTTTGAAAATTCATGTGCCGGGCCCCCTTTACACAAATATTCATCTACCGGACCAATTCAGTGCCGAAATAAAATTGCGGAGCTAATCTCATATGGCTGGACTGTGGCCTTACTGTGGGTCCCAAGTTATGTTGGGACCCTCATCAATGAGAACGCCAATCAAATTCCAATGCAGGGAGGCGAGTCGATTCAACCGGTAGTTCCCTTGACTCCCAGAACAACAAATATATTTTTTTCCACATTCATTCATAAATATACTCTAGTGACCAAAATGTCCAAGAGCCTTGGAAAGCCATGGAATATCCTACCCACTGTGGTTCCAATCACGAGACACCTGAAGGGAACCAAAGCTGTCGCCCACTTTCGCCTAACCAGTGGGCGTGACTTTTTGAGAGTATAACTCCATTGGCTTCACCTAGCTGCTTAATAGGCCTGCCCACTTTAGGGCCACGCCAGAATGGATAGTGACCTTATGTCCCAATGCAGTGGACTCGATGAATATTAGCCTGACGTGTCATTGTCAGTTAGGTACTGGGAGACACGGTGTCCAATGGTCAAGAACACAAAAACGGTCGTTTGATAAAAAAAATACTGAAACAATTGAAAATTTAGTTTGTCGTGATATTGATGGCACACTAACATTATCAGAAGAGTTGTTGTAAGAATTAAAGAAATATATAAGTAAAGAGTGGTAATGAAATATTTTAAAACATGTTAAGTTTAAGATTTCCCAGAAAGGACTACTTTCCAAAGCTTTTAATACCATGCATGCTTTAAAAAATTACCATAATTCTGAATTATATTCGAGCACATTGAAACCCATTGCCAAATTCCTTTAATTTTGGAAGACATTGGGCATGTGTACAATTATTTATTACATTATACTTGATAGTCTGATGATTTTATCTTAATTTAATAAAACGATTCTTCAAATTGCTATATGAAATTGTAGTTTTTTGGAAACAAAAAAATATGAACCGATTTAAAGATGGACAATAGATAGAGGATATTGCTTCCACAGTTTATGTTACAAGTCATCTTAATTAATTTAATTTTGAACTTCAAGTCAACCTTATTTTATATTTACTCATCCATTTAAAATTTTTTAATATGGCGAAAATGAAAAAAAGAGGAAACTAGTCCCACTTTTTGAAAGCTGTAAATATATATTAATTAAATCACCTAAATTAAAATTTACTGATTATTTTAAACAAAGTATCCATGTTAAATGGTTAATGGTTTTTCTTTTATTAATTTCAAAAATTAAACTTTTATTCTTTTAATTTCCTTTACTCGTTTAATTCAAAACTCTTTAGATTTAATTTAATCTTAATCCGGCATAGTACCGTAGCTTACTCCAAGCAGACAATCGGAAGGCTCCATACAAGAAACCGAGAATTTTCTCTGCTATCTATACCATTGTTTTGTGTTCTTCAAGAAAGGCCTCCACCTAACCATCCATGTCAATACAACATGTTTTAGGAAAGAGGAGCATTTCAAATTTTTATCTATAATGAACCAGCGAGACAATAAGTACCAGTGCAGGTTTTAGTTTATTTCCGGTTCTGGGCGCAGAAGATCTATACGACCCTTTTGGTGGAAAGGGTTAAATCCTGCTTCTCTGGGAACCTACACTCCAGTGCTTTACTAACGCTTCTTAGCAAATCTGCTATAAATATTAAACAAACTGTCCCGGCAAATGCAGACAATGTAACAGATATATCTATTAAAATCATATTCAGTAACAAAAACTGTCACCGTAGTTCAAGAGCTTAGACTTATAATCCACAATCTACGCATCAGTTCATATTAATTTCAGTTTATTTATTTATTATGTATTTCTGATAAAAGTGGTGAATCCCCGTCTTCTTTAAAGTATTTGTTGAAATGCATTCATGAATTTTTCCGTTAATAATATTATTTAATTTTTCCCTTTTAGAGACATCAGAGTGCATGAACGGAGCACTATAAAGAAATACTACAGCTATTCATGTCCGACGTTCTAGTTCTGAACCCATTCAAGAGACGGAGACAACTCACCAGAAGGCAATTTCCAGTTAAAACTAATACACTTCGCCAACGGTTCTTGGAACACGTAACATTTTAGCTTATCTTAATAGAACCATAGAATTTTTTGGCCTCTATTTTAAAGCCTTTATTTTAAGATTTGTTTTTTTTTTATCAAAATGATGTTAAGAATTTCCATATGATCCTGTTCCAAGTCCAGTTCCAAGAGTGATGTTTATAAGGATGGATTGATAAAGCATTTTTTCATAAAATAATTGTTGCTTTTATAGCATAAAATTATCGAGTTATAAAAATATTTCCTTCTAAAAATAACCACAGAGGGGAATATTCTAGAAAACTATTAAAAAGAATAGTACAACTAATTAATAAATTATATTAAATTATAAGGAAGATAAAATAGCACGTTAGTATATATTTCAGTCTAAGGTTAATTAATTTTCTTCTTTTTTCATTTATAAGTAATATTTAAATGATAAACTGAAGTTTTCTCAAATCACTTCCAAATGGAGCAATATTTATTAAACGTAGTGATATTCTGCGAAATTGGGCCTATAATGTATGCCAATAACAACACAAAAGGGAACTTGAAAATATGCATCGTAATGCTTTGGTAGAATCTTTGAAATACACTGCTAGCCACACTAAATGCAACACCAAGAAAGATCAGAGATATCTCAGCTGAATTTATTTAGCAGATAACATATGCTATAAAAAGATCAAACGATTAAAATTCCAGTCTCCTGTGACTTGCGGCTGATGACAAAATCAGTAGTTAGTTTAGTCACCATTGTTGGCTATAACCGCAGCCACTCGCCACGACATAATACCAAAGAGACTTTGATTGTATCCTTGGGATCCAATAGGCCATGCGGCTTCCAAATATTTCCAAAGTTGGTATGGTGTAACATAGATTGGTGCATACCAGATCAGTCATTGTGCTAGCATGGACCACACGTTTTCGTTTGGCGATAAATCAGGAGAACAAGCAGGCCAATGAAATAGTTCTATCTTATGGGTAAAGAAGAACTCTTAAAAATTGCGTGTTACGCGTGGTTATGCATTGTTCTGTTGAAATATGGCTGATGTTAAGGCAATCAGTAGGCTAAAAATCATGAAATTTTCGATTTTGAGTTTTTGATATTTCTAAAGTCTGTATTTCATTACCATTCAACGGATATAACACATATCCATATTTTCAATTAAAAATATATCAAAATGACTTTTAAAAAATCATCAACATTACTTTTGACAGATATTTGCCTTTTAAATACCCCGAAAACAATTGCAAAGCCTTCTTTTTATTTATTCATTGCAATTAACATTAGATAACAGTATAACTGTACGATTAACTGTATTAGTTTGGTGACGGAATCTATAGTTACAACATTAAGAAAAATAGGAAAAAATTTTAAATAAATATGGATAAGGTAATGTGTAATAAAATGGGACACATACATGCTGTAATTCATAATTTTTGTGATGAAGTGACATTTCATATTAAAAATACATTTATCTCAAAAAGAGGTTTTTCAAAGTCTGTGTACCTTTTCCTCAGAATCCATTGACTATGGACATACAACAATTTTAATGAACATAACTGATATGTAACTATATATACTGAGGTGAGCTTTTAATAATATTCCCAAAATATTTTTGTTCAGTTCAGTTATCCTGAAAAAAAATGACAATTTTCAAAAAATTCATAGTGATACTTTTACGTTGAATGATTTTGAAAAAAACTTAAGGGGACACAGTACGATTCAATTGAGAGAAATCGGTCAAAAAATCAAATTTAATTTTTTTAGCTTATGTTATTCTGTATATACTTTTCTATAATTTGACACAATTTGAAAACTCTAAGCTAAAAAAACACAGAATTATGATAGCGTTTGCGTTCGTTTATATTCACATCCCTATGGCAAATCAAAATTTTAAACTTACTTATCTCGGAAAGATGAAATATTTAGTTTGACTTCATTTAAAATGCTAAGGCTCTTTTTCTATTGAGCCTAATGCTTTGATTTTTTATACCTATTGCTAATAGTACATGTAACAAAAGTTGGTATGCATTTTTGAATCAAAGTAATAGCTATTTCTTAAAAAAATAATTGAACTCAGAATTTGCACTCTTTTTAAGGAATTTTCAATAAACATACATAAAAAGTCTATTGTACGATTACCAATCATGTTATCGCAAAACCCATACCAACTTTTGTTTTGCCAATTTTAGTTATTATCCGCAATATTTGAAATTTATTACAAACCAGTTACAATAATGAGTCGGTAAGCTTTTTAGACCTTCAATTAAAAAAAAAAATGTTTAGGATAATCTACTAATAAGCAATATTTGTGATAAAAGAGACTCTTTTGATTTTAACATTATAAAAATGCCATTCTGGTGCAGTAACCAACACCAATCTATTTTTAGAAATATTATCTTAAATTTTATAAAAGGAAACAATGATTTAAGGACCGATAATGATTTAAAACAAATAATTATAAGCAATTTTGAAATAATTGCTTGGATTACAACTGTCCAAGTAAATTCCTTTTTAAATATATTTCTATGTTATCTTAACTCTCTCTCTATTTCTGTTTCTTTTATTTTAATTTTTCATTATAGTTCTATGTTTTCTTATCTTTTTCTATTTTTTTTATTATTTTCAAAACGATATCGTTTATTTAGTGTAATTAAAATAAAAAATATAGGTGGCGCCACAGTTTTTTTGTTTCTGTGTTAACGCATTAATATTAATACGCCATTTTGCGAGCGACGTTTGACTAAGATGCGTTGTCTTTATTTCTCATTTGGTTAGTATTCTTAAATGTAAGTTTTTGTTTAGTATATCCTTAAATCAAATCATTTTTTTTTATTTTCCTCTCTTTAACGGAATTCTTTCTTTTCACACTTTAATTTTATTTTACTGTCTGGAGCAAAATACACGTTTATTAGTTTTAGGCCTAAATTTTTTTTTTTTTTCAACATGTGGCACTGTTTTTTTAATTATGTCTAAAATTTCTTTTGTACGGAGAAGGTGGATCCATGAAGTATACTTAACCCTAATTTCGCCAGTCCTGATTCAGCGACAGCTGTAGGAATCATAATAGTTCTCCATTTTAGTCTATAGACTCTTTTGGGTTCTTCTATTTTAAAAATAATTCTAACTCTGTTTCTTGCTATACAAATTTTATTCAAATCTAGTACAATATTCATTTCCATCATTTATTTCTAGTTATATTTCTTAGAATATGGTTTCAATCTTTCAGCTTTGTTGGTTGTATAATTTTGTCATTATTTTATTTTACTTTGTTACTCTCTATATATATATATATATATATATATATATATATATATATATATATATATATATATATAGTATAACAAAGTAAAATAAAATAATTGCAAAACCTGCCCCATGATGCAACTTGAACAAAACAATGAAGATTCAGAATTCAAGTTCTGTAAAACATTCAAAAAACTTTTTGAATGCAATCTGGCTTGCATCTAATAATACATATTTAAACTCGAAAGTAAGAATTTTGATCTTTTGGGTTATAACGTGGCATTAGTGGAAGTAATGAATAAAGTAGGAGTTATGATTGATGTAGGAGAAATTAAAAATTGTTGAGAAATTGGAATACCGTTCATCGATTTCATTTATTAATAGGATGATTTGGGGTGAGTATTTTTTTGATGATTTATGTAATCTGTTTTGGTGTTGTTAATTATTTAGTTTTTGAATATACTACATTCTTGATTTGAATTTTCAAGGTTTTGAGGTTTTTTCATTCTATACAACCATTTCAAAGATCGGTTCATAATCTTTGATTTTTTATGCTTGTTTTATTACGCACTAAGTTGTTTTAGCATTTTAACATTTTTATGTTATATATTTCAGAATGCAATGACGAATAGTTTATTTTTTTAGGTATTGAAAAGAGAAATATTTTTTTAATTTTAAATTTTTAAATGAAAAGTTTTTTAAATTTTAAATTTTTGAGAATTTGGATATTTCCAGATTAGTTTACCAAGTTTCAATAGGGGGAAGGTTAGCGCCATCAAACTAGTTTAACCCCACTTATCGGTCCTAAGTCCGAGGTTGCACTTAAATATTTTATAAATTTTATCTTATACAATTTTAATTTCGCTTGAAAACGTTGATCTTCATTATTTTTATTCGTCACTGATATTTTGAGATGGGATGTCGTACTCTAGGATTAATATGATTTCGAATATTTGCTTAATTATATTTGTGCGATGTATTTTAAATATATTTAAATATATATATATATATATATATATATATATATATATAAACAAATTTTATATTTTTCAGAGAAAAATACGTGATATCACCGGGCATGATTTTCCCCATTTACTTGTAATTTCCTAAAAAAATATTTCGCGAGACATTGTTTATAGAAAATGAAAAAAAAGAAAGAAATTTAGGTAAGTCAGAAATAGTAAAAAGTATGCTTTCCTTTATTTAGGGAAAAAATTTAGAAAAAATATAATATTTCACCATTATGACAAGAAATATGCCTTTAAGACATAAACTGGAATTTGTACAAGTTTAGTTTGTTTTGGATATATATATATATAGTTGCGCATGTCTTTTCATTAATCTGAGGTAGTTCTTTTTGGTACTGAATTCAATCATACAATATAAATTATGGTTCTTTTTAAAAAGCTTTTATTTGTTTACTAATGTTTATTTGTAGCCTTGGACCACGGGGTAATGGATTTCCTTTTCGTTACCACTAATTATTCTCAACGCAGCCCTCATTGACAATAATTTTCATTTGAGCTATTCATGTATCACGATTTCATATTTCTGCTAAACAGGAAACAGATTACTAATAAATGTTATAGTGTTAATTTTATATTGAAAGCTTATTATTTTGTATTAAATATGCTTAAATTGCAGAGAATTTCCTTCGACTCTGACAGAAAACACCCAAACGTATAATGAACTTGTGTGTTCCAACTATTCAATTTAAATTATGTGAAAGTATTTTGTTACACACATAGAACTGAAATCAGAATTCTTAGGAATCAGGATCCTTGTATCCATTTTTGAATAGCTCAATTTTTACATTGGCGACACTTTTCTCTTATCTTATGTAATGTATTAAAACTAAAGATAGATAATTGTGGTTTCTAAATACGTTTCTTGTTTCTAAGTAACCATTCACATCCCCTTTAACTGCGAGTATCTGAACTCCAAATAAAATTTTGAATTTCTATAAAATTAAGCAAATCAAACATAGATCTAACTCAAAAATATTTTAAGAAAGGTACAAGATTTTTTTTAACAACAGCATCGTGATTCACCACAATTACTTGAAATATGTGCTACATAAATATCCTTGGGCGATAGCTTTTCCGTGTTTGAGATTTTCAGTTTCCTTCACCTTTTTTTCCTGAGATCTCGGTAGTTACTTTTGTTACCGAGTGTTATGTACAGCAAATACATTTCACCTAACGCAATGCAATTTCTGGACTACCCTTCAGAATATAATAAATTGTTCATTCGTGGATTGGAAATCCCTCTGAGATTTTTTGGGTCTAGTCCGATCAGCTGCACGTGCACGCAATATTTTGCAATCACAGACAATAAACTTGTAACACTGACTTCATTAGAAAATATGTGGACGCCAAAGCAAAATGTTCAGATTGAACGGAATTTAAATCAATCACACGCGTACAGCTATGTGTTCGAAAAGAATGGAATGTCGATTGTTCCTCAGACATCAAAAACTATCTAACAATGGGCAAGAACTTTAAAAAAGACGGGAACTTTGGTATTTCAAACTGGCGAGTATTCTTAAGTGTTCGTGACGGTAAACAGTGTAGATTGTGTGCGGGATTCATTTTGTAGGAGCCCTGATAAGTATATTTGGTAGCCAGTAACGACATTCCATTCTGCTAAGACACGTCGCTGTACACACGTGACTGATATAAATTTCGTTAACCGAAGGGCACAAATAGCACCTTTTGCTGTGGCGTTTAAATCCTTAGTAATGAAATTAGTGTAGCAAGTTCATCGTCCGCGATTCGTGATTAATGCGCGCACGTGCAGCCGAGTGGACTAGACCAGTGGTCGGCAGCCTTGTCATCCAAAAGAGCCAAATATAGATAATATACAATTGAAATTTATTCAAAGAGCCACATTTTTTTGCTTTAGTAGGAGACATTATTATGGAAAAAATAATTAGGAATTAAAGTAAGTTATCGAGCTTGCTTTTGACAAATAAGTCTTCGTTTATCTAACAGTAAATTAATTAAAACTTGGTATCTACTTATATAAAGATAATATATTTAGTTTAAAGTACAGCAAGTAAAATAATATAAAAGGTATTCTTAAGAATAACTGCAAATATTCCACTAATATGAACATTAGCCTTGCATTTCCTTGGAAAGCAAAGATAAGCCAAGTTTGTATGAAGTAGTTTTTAATTTGGGTACAATTACAAGTTCTCACCGATAAGGCGGTTTCTTAATTTTTTCATGATATTGTTCATGCTTGAAAATGATTGTTCACATGAATATATAGACTCAAATAAGGAAAGAACAGCAAACGCTAGTTTTTTTATTTAATCATGAGTCAGAAATACTATGTATTCCAAGTGTTAAAAATCACAATATCTTCACTCTCCTGATCTTTTAAAGCAGCCCACTTATGTTGTAGTTCACATTTAATTCTCTCTAACAGCTCTAAATCGGCACAAAAATGCTCGAATTTCAAGCTCCATAATTCTTTTCTTTTTCGGAAGTACTTGTTCCGAGCCTTCGAGCCATTACAATCAGCCCTGTATTAAAGTCGCTTTGATCCGCAGCCTTTCCCATCACTCATAGAAGTAAATGAAAAAGAATGATTCTTCAGACTCTCCAGCAGCAGTTAAATACCACTTCCACCTGATCACGTGCCTTCCACATCATCCAGGCTAGTTCATTGCAAAATGTTTAGGTGGTCATAATGTTTTGGCTCTTGAGTGCACAAACACACACACACACACACACATATATATATATATATGTGTGTGTGTGTGTGTGTGTGCTTATATGTGTACAGGGTGATCCCAAATTCGGATGACCAATATTTTTTAATTATGCGCATGAAGAAATAGAGCCACACAGCTCCGACTGAAATCAGATCCTTTCTAGCTGCAAACTCTTGACGGTTGGCAGTGAAGTCAATCGATCGTCGAAGGCTTTACGAACGTAGTTCTTTTGTAAGACGACAGCCATTTACACCCTGCTCCTTTCATGCCATGGATGGGGACGTTTGCTTTGGGCATGTCAACATATCTACTGGAAGGGTTACCAATGGAGTACTGTTCTCTTTACGGATGAATCTATGCTTAGCCTCTAAAGCAATATTAGGCATACTTTCATTTGGAGAGAACCTGGAACTCGCTTTCATCCATGGCACATCTACGAGTTAAATTCATACGAACTAGACACTGTCTGTGTTTGGGGTGTTTTCTCTTTGGGTGGACGCACATACCTCCATTTCTTTTCCCGTGGATATGTTAATACTCACACCTGTACAGATGACATCCTAGATGCTTATGTGCAGTTTTATGCTGGGTGAATAAGAGATGTTTTTGTGCTGCAGCATCATAATGCAACACTACACAGATCTCGCGCGGATGATGCTTATCTTGAGCAGGAAACAATTCAGCCCATTCAGTGGCCAGTTCAATCACTGGGCCTTAAGGCTACCGAGCATGTTTGAACACTCTAGGACGACGCGCACTTATTCTCAATCCCCTTATAGGACCCTGGCTATGCTTTCAACTGCCTTGAAAGATCAATGGTTCGCACTTCCTATAGAATTAAAAGATCACATTATTGAGAGCCTTACACAACGCTATATGGGTTGTTTTGATTCTAAGTTCGATAATACCCCTTATTTTAAATGAACTGTTCTTATACCAGGCACAATTTATTTTTTTAATGCATACATATGCTAAATTTTTTAACATCTTCATTGTCTACGGATTTCTTTATATGCTTTTTTATGCCTTCTTTTTTGTGTTATATAAATTTTATTAAATTCTGCACATGAACCTTTTTGAGTTACCGTCATTTTTGTAATTTTTTCCTTTATTTATGATAACTAGTGTAAAAATGTTTAGGTTTTTGCCCACGGTAGCTGAGAGGTCAAGGTGCGGACTCATAGACAGGGTTGTCGTTACAAGCTAGAAACTTAGTGACACTGAACTATCACCGCATAGAGAGGCTGATACATGCTGAATTCGTCGAGCCTCAAAGTTCTTCAGTAACGTATTCTAGATTTTAGGCAAGTGACTGTAAATTCTAGTCCTGTCGTTGCAAGTGTAGGAGCAGTAATTTTAGTAGCTGCAATTAAGTTTACTTGCATAGGTTTGAGTGTTAGCACCTCTAAACCCAGGTTGGTTCGGTCCAAGCTTGAAAGTGAGTGCAATTGCGTGGTGTGAAAAATCCTAGAAAGAGATGCCAACTCAGATGACGTCTTCTCCGTATTACCAAATTCAGAGATCCATTTCTCAAGTTAATTCTGCATGTAAACTTAATAAATAATGAATCAAATAATATTTTCTTTCAATTTTCTAAAATATTGCTCCGACAGTTTTACCAATTATTCTGGATTATTATTTTTCAACATATTTTAGACTGACCACTTGACCGGAACATCTGTCCATATATCTCAGTGCCCTTGATTAAGAAAACTGAGATAATCACTGTAGGCATTGGCCCTTATGGGCTGTTTCAAGATTGAGTTTAAGACCCGCACGAGGCGGGGGCAAGCATATTAAAAAGTCAAATTTAAAAGATTATTTTTAAAAAAATATTAATTTACTGAAAGTAAACAAACAAAATACATTCTGACATAATAAATAAAATAGACATTACACTGCTATGATACACTAAGAAATGTATCAGTATACTGGGCAGTGTCTCTTTTATAATTAATTGATAAATACTAACTTAGGAGGAAGTTTAATAATTATCAGTGAACCGGTGGGCTTGTCTTATATAAAATTATAATAAAATAATTAACATTTATTTTGATAATTTGTACGGTTTATAGTTCATCCCGTAAATGCTGATTACATGTTATGCTATTCGCTCCCCAATGCCGTCCTTTTTCACGTAGGCACGCGTAAGTGATGTATTGAGGTGACAATTCGCAAATCCTCTGAAATAAGTAAATTCTTCGCAGCCACTTACAAGGTCATTTTATTGAAATAATTTTATGGATAGCGTTGCACAGAAAACATCGTATTTCGGAAAGTCTTATATATATGTCTAGGACAAGCAAAACTTTGTATGAGTGAGACGTTTATATATGCCGGTTGCACTTAATACACTAAGCGAAAAAGTTTTGTATTTTTGAATTCAATACATTGTTATTGTATGGAGGAAGAGGGGTGCGATAAAAGTTGTGATTGAATATTCTGTCACAAATATTGAAAGTTTGAGAAGCTCTGTCTATAATATTTATTTTTAAGACTGATGACAGAAAAATGATTTCACTAAAGCAAAAGTGGTTAGCAAATTTTATGAACTCTTGCTTAAGACATACGCTAGTATCCTCCAGAACAGTTATGAAACCGATTTGAATTAACGCAGTTTAGTATTATTCGCTTTCCATTTTTGTTTTTCAGTTAAGTGATCATATTGAACTGCGTTTGGCTATGGAAATTATTTAAATCTAATAATAATTTATTTTAATATAAAATGATATAAAGGAATACAGATTAATTTTCCCAGTAAGGATAACTTTTTAACCGCATTGCTCGATTATTTTTATTAATTTCGTTAAAAGGAGAATCATTAAAGGTATTGGAGACGCTTCAATTTATATTAAGGGGACACAGTACGATTCAATTGACAAAAATCGGTGGAAAAATCAAATTAATTTTTTTAGCTTAAATTATACTTTATATACTTTTCTATAACCTGACAAAATCAGAAAGCTCTAAACTTAAAAAAAAAACACAGAATTATGATAGCTTCTGTGTCCATTTTTATTCACATCCCTATGGCAAATCAAAATTTTAAACTTATTTATCTCGGAAAGATAAAATAACTAGTATGTCTTCATTTAAAATGCTATGGCTTTTTTTCTATTGTGCATAATGCTTTGCCTTTTTTTTTATCTATTGCTAATAGTACATGTAAAAAAAGTTGGTATGCATTTTTGAATCAAAGCAATACTTATTTTTTAGAAAATAATTGAACTCACAATTTGTGTAATTTTTAAAGAAATTTTAATAAGTATTCATAAAAAGAATAATTGTACAAATACTAATCATATTATCGCAAAACCCATACCAAGTTTTGTTACGCATTGTTTGACATACTTGTAAATCAAATTTTATGTGTGTACCTACAATCTAGTAGGAGGAGTAGCATATTAAAATCACTTCAAAGATTTTAAGTTTTTTCTTTAAAAAATTAAATGGCCAGCTTTTCAGGAAATTGTGAGTACAAAATCTGTTTTACATTGTATACAGACATAGGAGGCCACCAAAATAATTTTGAAAATCCTTAAATTTAAATTTTTTGCTTAAATCGTACTACGTCCCCTTAAACCAAGGTTGACCGTGCCCGTCAATGGCACGGGAACTGGAATCTACGACTTGTCAGAAATTCAAGCCTTGTCCTCTTTAAATTAAGAAGTGAGGGTTATGAGAATAGTTTTCAATGCAATCTAATGGTTATTTCTCATATTCAACTATGAAAATAAAGCGAAATGCATTGTCTAACAGATTTTGCCATTTGAATGGGCGTGGCCAAGCTTCCATGATGGTTTAAAATTAGATTTTTTGAAACTTCTCATTATCGTAGAGATAAAAATGCAGTATCCTTAATAAGGTAATTATCTGATTAATTGGAAATAAAAAAAATCTGAAATTGTCATTTCTGAAAATTTTAACATTTTCCAAACGCCTTTAAGTTTTTTTAATTTCTTCTAAAAAGCGTACTATTTTCTTTTAGGTACATTTAAAAAAATTGCACTATATAGTTCCAAATTTTTTACACTTTTATACAGAATACACATTCATAAAGTGAATCTGGTTTTTTTTATTGAATTAGTACATCGTTTTTTAAAAAATAGTTTTATGAGTGAAAAAGGTGAAAAAAATAATTTTCAAAATTACAAAGTTTTATATATTTGTTAAAGAAATTATCCAAATATTTCACTAAAAAAATATGTTCTCTATATTTTGTGCAATATTTCATATATGTGCAAAAAATATTTCACATTTTTAAAAGATTATTTTTTTAAAAATGGCACCTTAGAATATACATGTATTTTTTGTGTGATCTCCATAATTATTTTCAACTTAAATTAAACAGAAATTTTTTAAGTTAAGAATTATTTTTGTATAGTGCCTAAGAAGGGCACGAGTGCAAATGAGGCCTTGATGGTTGTATCGAAAGAAGTAAGAATGTACTAATTCTTATTCATTTTTCAATGTAATTTTATTTCTATCGTGGGGAATATTTAGACATTTTTGAGGGAACCAGTGTTCTTTATATCAATGACTAAATAGAGTTTATGTGTCTCCCTGCGACGAACGATGCCCAAAGTCAATCACTGTTTCCACTAATTTCTCAGCAATACATACCTCTCTTTTATTTCTTAAATAGAGCTGAGTGTTTAAATCAGCCTGTGATGTTGAGTGGAAGTTAGGAAAAATAGAAATTTTATGTCAAGTTTATTCTGCTGAATTTACCAAGGTACACATTTATAACCGCTGTAGTAGAGAACTCAGGGTCACGAAGATAGGAATGGCTTTGTAGAGCCAATGGTTCGAAATCTGGTGCCTCTAAAGTACTTCAGAATATGTACAGTGGTGGCAAAAAGTCCTGAGCACACTCATTTTTTAGCGAAATCTTTTGTGTTTGACTTCATTTTTCGTTATGAAATTATCGCACTATCTTAAATATTGTTCAGGTTTTAAATGTATTTTTTATGCTGATTTCAAATCTACTACTAGTTTCTTACTGACTAAAATATTTTTTGTAGTAAAGCTGCCTGAACACAATAATGTGAATTATGTGCGGAATAAAACAATATAGAATAACATAATATGCAAAGGAAAATAAGACGAAAATTGACAAACACGGTATATTTAATAAGCATTTTGAAAATTACATTGTCGTCACATGTTAGAAAATCCATATTTTATAGGCCAGCCGTTTGCTTTAATTACGGCTCTACATCTTTTGGCATGGAATGCACCAATTTCAAAACAAGATCTTTCGTGACAACATGGTTGAAGGAAAATATTAAAGCTTCAATTAATTCACGTTTGTATGAAGGTTTTTTATTTGAAATTTCTAACCAATTTTAAACCATAAGTTCTCAATTGGATTAAGGTCGGGAGACTGTCCTGGCCAGTTCATTGTATTCACAGATGGTCCTTCAACCATTTCTGGACTACCTTTGCACGATGACAAGGTCCTGAAAAATCCATGACTGAATCCCAAAAAGATCTCTCGCAGTTGGTAGCAATTTTTTTGTAGTATTTCAATGTAATCCATGGCTTTCACTGTTACGCTAACGATGTGAAGTCTTCCAACACCATGAGAAGACATGCAACCCCATACCATCACTTTTGTCGGGTACTTTACTCTGGGCTTCAGACACTGATGGCTGAATTCCTCATGAGTGCGTCTTCTTACATAGGCACTACTTTGGTTGCCAGAAATACAAAACTGACTCCTCGTCACTAAATATTACCTTTTCCCAGTCTTTACTAGTCCATAATGAATGTTCCCTTGCCCACGTCAATCGCCTCTTGCGTTGAAATCCAGTCAGTAATGGTTTTGGGCGCGCTTTACAGTCTCGTAACCCAATTTCCAGCAGTCTTCCTCTAACAGTACTTGGGCACACACACATTTGATGTCAAAGTACATTGTTCCAAAATTTGCGAGGAATTAAGCTTTCTGTTTGAAAGTGAAATTCTGTGCAATAACCTGTCTTCACGTAAAGATATTTTTCTTGGTCGTCCTGATCGCCCCCTGTCCGCAATAAAATTTGTTTCAGAAATTCTTTTCAAAGTTCTCACAACAGTAGAAAAGCCACATGGTACTTTAGCAGCAATTTGGCGCATAGAATAATCTTTCTTCTTCAAATGTATTATTTTGTACCTTTTATTCTCAGGCAGATATGAAATTTAGCCATAATTTCAATATTTTCCATAAACTTTCCTCAAATTGCTTTCAATACACTATTTACACAAGCACACACAACTGCATTTAATACAATATTCCACGTTTCACCTTTTTCTTTCAACCCTTTATCGCTACTGCTGTCTGATTGGTTGAAATAACGGAGCATTTCATTGATGTAAAACACACTCTCTGATTCTTAAGGGGATCTTGTGTTTTCTTGTCAAGGCTTTTTCAACATATCAATGAAACTATTTACTTTAGATGAAATCTACAAACATATTTTAAATCAGCGTGGAAAGATACATTAAAATCAATAACAATATTTAAGATAGTGCGATAATTTCACAACGAAAAATGAATTAAAACACAAAAATTACGCTAAAAAATGAGAGTATTCAGGACTTTTTGACACCACTATTCTAATGTATGGTAAATTCATCGGTCTCGAAGTCCTACAGTAATGTATTTAGGAAGTATTTGTAGAGTGGTTAACGGGGGAGTGCCTGTTTCCTTGTGAAAACATAACCTCCTATCGTGAAGATTGGGTGTAGCTTTAGTTGGCTTTACCTTAGCCCAGTACTGCAGAATAATATCGTGAGGATTTTTTTTTGATTAGTTAGTTAGAATCGATAATATGAATGTTGAAAAGAAATGGATGGGAAAAGAAAATTTTAATTGAAGGTAGCATTTTGAGTGTTTAGTTTATTCCTGCACTGTGCGCATCGGGGGCCGAGTGCGCTTGTGTGCGGGTTTAATCATTATTTTTATGAGAGCGACTAGCGGGAAGACCCGTCTAGTCGGAGTAGGTGCGGTGGACAGATGGGTCTATTGGAGATCCAACACAGGAACCCGTGTTTCTTCTCCGTCTTACTTGTATGACGTGGGGAAGCAATTGCTTCGAAGAGAGTTCCGTTCAGGAGTCATGAGGCGCGAATGCGAGTTGCCTGAAAATGCATGGGTTTAGTAGTGCTTTGAGAGAAACGGCGCCGGCCAATCGGGTTGCCGCCTCTCGTGGGTGGGAGGGGCTTCTATGTGGAAATTGAAAGTATGAAGTTTTTAGTTTTAGCAGAGGATGTGTGTTTCTGGGTCTATTTATGAGAGGGTTTAGAGGATATTTTTCTATTCTTTGGACTGCTCTATTTTCGTGGGTGTCGATGTTAGTAAAGAATTTGATGGCGAACTTTTTGATCACCTCTCTGAGGGTTTTAAGGTTTAGAGCAAAACTGATATCATCGTTTTGGATGTAGCAGTCATCTTTTGTGATGGTATGGATAATTAAGTTTTGAGCTCTTTCGATGATGTTTATATTCGAGTAGGCTGCATGACTTCAGATTGGGCAGGCGTAGATGAGGTTGGGTCTTAGGATTTGGGTATAAATAAGCATTTTGTTTCTGTTAGATAAAAAGAATTTCCGGGAAATTAGTGGGTAGATTTTAGCCACGGAAATTCTGAAATTTTTACGTAATCGTGTGATGTGTTGTTTGAAAGTGAGTCTTTTATCTAGAATGACACCTATGTATTTGGTGTTTTCAGACAAGGGTATGTGGGTGTTATGTAAAAACAAATCTGGTGGTTTCTTTTTAATGTGACGAGATAAGAAGACGGCCTCCGTTTTGCCTACATTAAGGGCAAATTTCCAGGTGGAGAACCAACCTTCTAGTCTGGCTAGGTGTTTGTGTAGTGCGTGGGTGATTGTTTTTAAATCACTGTTTTGTACCAGGATTGCCGTTTTGTCGGCTTACAAGCAGATTGTAGAGAAGCTTGCCCGAGGAATATGATTGACATAAATATTAAAAAGTGTGGGCGAGAGGAGGGCCCCTTGTGGGACTCCCGCGTTGATATTTTTCAGGGAAGAGTAGGAGTGGTTAACGAGGACTGCAAAATTTCTGTTACTTAGGAAGGAGTTTATTAGTTTAAATAAATACGGTGGAGTGTTAGTTCTGATTAATTTATAGAGTAGGCCTGTATTCCAGACTCTGTCGAAAGCTTTTTGGATGTCGAGGAAAACAGTCCTAGTTGACTTATTTTCAGCGAAACCAGTTTTTACGTATTCCACAACACGCAGTAGCTTGTGTGATGTGGAAAGATTGGGCCTGAAGCCGTGTTGTTGCGGTATCAGGATATCGTATTGTGTGAGGTGGTCGTTTAGCCTATTTAGGATTATTTTCTCAGTGATTTTGCTGAGGATAGGTAGGAGCGAGATTGGCCGGTATGAGTCGGCCAACGTGGGGTCTTTGCCGGGCTTTAGGATAGGTACAACTGTGGCTGTTTTCCACGATTGCGGGTAGTAGCCTATTTTTAGAATGTTATTAATTACATCTGTAAGTTGGAAGATGACAGTCACGGGAAGGTTTTTAACCATTTTATTGGTTATGCCTTCACGCCCTGGGGCTTTTTTGATTTTAATGTTTTTAATGTAGTGTAGAATTTCAGAGGGTTTAGCGTCACACACAGTTGAGGTATCGTCAAAATTATTGTCGTTGATTAGGAACCTATCGAAAAGCTTCGTGTGTTTGGTGTTGTTTTCTGGATTTTGGATGTTGTTTAGATGAAACTGGTTTTCTAACGAATTTGCCAGCGTTTCAGCTTTCTGTTTGTCTGCATAGGCAATCCGGGAGGGGCCTGTTAGGGCTGAGAGAGAGATGGGGGATCTCTTCTTCCTGAAGCACCTGGCCATGTTCCATAAGGAACCGTCTTCGGTATCCAGGGAAGTGAGTTTTTCCTCCCATTGTTTTTCCGTGAAGGCGTTTACTTTCCTTCGAATTTTGTTTTGTTGACTGTTTAGTGCGTTTTTGTCGTTGGGGTGTCTGGTGTATTGCCAGAATTTTCTGGCCTGGTTTCGATTTCTAAAGAGAGTTTTAAGTTCGTTATCAATGAAGAATTTATTTTTGGAGTGTATTTGGCGTGAGGGGCTTTCGTAAGCGTTCAGGATGTTTTGAGTGAGATCGGCGGCGTGCCTCTCGATGTCCTCATCATTGTGTGCTGTGGTTGGTCGAAAGTGGGTGGTGTGTCTGAGGGTGTGTCTAAAGCGTTCCCAGTTAGTAGTGACTTTGCGTGTGGGAAAATTAAATTTAATAGAGGTCTGGAAGTTTAGAATAATTGGGTTATGGTCTGAACTGAGCTCTAAAATGGAGTTTATACTGGTTCTCCAGTAGAAATGTCTCGCCAGAGCGAAATCTATAGTGGAGGCGGAGTTATAGCTAAATCGTGTTGGTGTGGGCGGGGCTAAGATATCAGTGTCTATTTTAATCATAAAATTTTTTATGTTAATACCTCTTTGGTTATTTGAAACACAGCCCCAGGATGTGTGGTGGGCGTTGTAATCTCCGCAAAGGATGGAGGAATGTCCGAGACAGAAAATGTCCTCCAAATCATTGATAGCTGTGTTCGAGTTTGTGGATGGAGATATGTAAATAGAGGCAATAATCAATGGGTCATCATCGGGGGGGGGGGGGGTGAGAACAACTGCCGTTGTTTCGACCGCTCCTAGCGAAGGTGTTGGTATGTGGTGGTGCTTGAGGGATGATTTTATCAAGATAGCAGTGCCGCCTGACGGATGCGTTGGTATTGGTCTTCTGTCGTATCTGAAAGTGGTGAAATTTGGGATTTTGAAATTTACGCCTAGTTTCAGGTGTGTTTCTTGAATGAGAATGAATTCAAAGGAATGCTTATTTATAAAATTCTGGAGTTCTATTTTACGAGAGGAAACGCCATTGGCTTTCCAAGAAGCTATTCTGAGTCCGAATCGGCCTAAATTCATATTGAAAGGTTTGAGATTTATTTAGGAAGTCAGAAAAACTGACACCAATTATAAGTCAAGTGGTGAAGAATTGATTGATCCAACGCCAATTAATCTTGTTTAATTGAACTGGAAAATTAATATTTTGACACAAACACATTTTGCACATTCACATTTATAAAATATGCTTATATTTAAAATGAATTTTAAAGCCATTTTTTTGCTATAGCAGCCGAGTAATGATAGCAATGAGTTAGATTCTGATAAAGTTCTAATTCTGACGTGGTTCGAGTGTCGTCCTCGTCACTTGGCCTTGGTTCAAAGTTACGAGTTCAATCGCAAATTTCACTCAAGTTGCTTCCCAATGGGGAATAAATCAAACTATTTTTCTTATTTTTTTTCTCAGCTGTAGATTTCAATATTATTTAATTTGTGTCTTTGGTTCCTTTTCTTATGCTACTGAAGCTATGTCATGTAACGGGGTTGATATAAGCTATACTGTAAAGGCTAAATCTCTGCAGTTTGGCGTGGTTGCGAACTTTCTATAGAGAATTCTCAGATGAAGTCTTCATCATTCCATCGTGTTTCAGTACTAAGGAGATCTATCTCTCATGTTACTTATAGATCAGTGCTTCTCAAAATTTCAATATTGAGACTCAATATTCAATCCTAATTTTCCCTGCCCCCTCCCTTCATACAATAACAATGTATTTAATTCAATAAAAATATACTTTGAAGTTAAACCTAAAATGAGACTTTTATTTCTTAAGTGGAATCGGCATATATAAACGTCTCGCACTCAGTCAGTGCTTTAATTGCCCCGGATTTATATATACATCTTTCGTAAGTATGATCTTTTCTGTGCTCTGCTATCCATAAAACTATTCCGAAAGATTTGGAATGCAATAAAAGGACCATCACAGGGTGTGCGACAGACATACTTATTACAGAGGATTTGCTGATTTTTTCCTTTTCTACCCCACCCCATACACCACATGCGTTCACCTTTGTGTTAAAACATGGTGAGATTGGAGAGCAAATCACGTAACATTTAATTGTCAATTAAGACATTAATTACAAACCTTACGAATTATCAAGACAATTGTTAAATTTTGTATAGATACTGCTTGCCACCGAAATGCAACACCAAGAAAGACAAGAGATAGCACAACAAAATTTATTTTGTAAATAACATGTTAACCAAGTATCAAATGATTAAATTTGTAGACTTCTTTGAAGTATAGTTCCTGCCAGAATCAGTAGCCAGAGAAGCCGCCATTGTTGGAGATCACCGCTACCACACGCTTCGGCAATCATACAAAAAGACTTTGGATGTGTTCTTGGGGTATAGCAGACAAAGCAGCTTCCACGCGTTGTCAAAGTTGATCTGGTATAGCAGCTGGGGGTGTAATCTGGGTCAATCGTTGAGCAACCATGGACCACATGTTTTCTATCGGCGAAAGATCCGGAGAACGAGCCGTCCAGGGAAGCAATTCAATCAGGTGATTGGCTAAGAACCTTTGAAAAATGCGTGTCACGTGTGGTCGCGCAATATCCTGTTGAAATATGGCTGTGGCCAAGCCTTAGAGGTAAGGAAGGACAACTGACTCCAACAACTCGGAGATGTAGCGCTGGAAGTTTAAAGTACCGGCAATGCGTACTAGAGGAGTACGAGAGTGATATCCAAAATACCGCCCCATACCATAATACCTGGCGCAAGACCAATGTAACGGTGCATAACGCAGCTGTTCAGCATCCTTTATCCACGGTGTCTCCAGACTCGAATCCGACCAACGTGGTGTTGCAGACAGATGCGTGACTCGTCAGTAAAGACAACTTCATTCCATACTGTCGTCCACATCCTTCTTTCATCGCATCATTGGGGGCGGAGACGTCTGTGGTTCTGCGTACAGGGTAGACCAAGCAATGGACGTATTGCGGACAAAACCCCTCTGCTGTAAACGGCGTCGAATGGTACGCGTAGACTCTGAATGATGCGTTACTGACTCAATGTGCTGTGCTATGGTTCGTAATGTGACTGTGCGATCCGTCACAGCCATGTACACAATTTGCCTGTCCTCACGTGAAATGGTGCACTGAGGTGGATGCGATCGACCACGTCGGTCCGTCGTGCTCTCCTGCATCCAACGGTCACATATCCGTACGACTACCGATTTCCCTGAAAAATAATCCAAAATCTCGGTAGGCAACTATCCTTCCTCTGTCGGACTCAGACACTTGAACAAAAGCTGATCGCTGTTTTCTACGAGGCATAACTGATCGTTTTTTGAAAAAGCCACAAGAAAAACACAATTGCCGAACTTGAAATTGTCGAAATCTCAAAGCCTTAAATAGTGCTTTGAGGTGGCGCCACAGGCGTGCGTGATCTGTGTTTGCGCTGAAATTCTAATCATATGCATATCTCACCTCCGCTAATGCATGTTGTAAATTCCATGTTATTTGCGTGCTTCCTTCAGGGTGTTGCATTTACGCTGGCCAGCAATGTAATTTTGCATTTGACAAGACCTTGGGATCACTGGTAATTATTAAACTTGTTCTTAACTTAAAAAATAACTTAGAATTCTTAAACTAGTTCTAAAATTAATTATAAAGTACATTGCACGGTACTGATATATTTATGTGTATTATATCAGTGTAAATATGTGTATTTCACATTTATTATGCCTGGATATATTTAATTTGCTTATTTTAAGTAATTTAATAATTTTTTATAAATATACTCTTGTTTCGATTACCGAATAAACTCGCGCTCCCATCGTAGTTTTACCAAGCCATCCCAGGGGGTGAGCCCCATATTTCAGAAACGGTGTACTATTTTATATGGCGGATCCAAAATTACTGAAGCGCTAGACGGATCACGAGATGATCCTCAGAATTATACGTAAACTTTCGCGAAAACTTTAAATTTACTTTTTCTGTATATCACACTCAGTACAAGTAACTGAGATATCACGAATTAAATGAAATTTCAATGAGTGCAAACTGCACGTGCTCAATTTTTAGAAAGTTTATTTAATTAGTTTGTATTTCTGATAATAGTGGTGAATCCACCTTTCACATTATGTATTAATTTTTCCAAAAATATTTATATTTACGAGTTTTAGAAAAATATAATTATTTCGAAATACTTCCAATTTTAGCGTTTCTTAATAGAACAAGAGAACTTATGCAGCTTCAAAATTAAACTTTTAAAGATGTTATTTTTAAGAGTACAAAATAATCAAAACGATGTAAAAAAAACGTCAACTCATTCTGCCATATGAAATTTCAGATTGAAGAATATTTTGTAATGGTTTATGAAATAATGTACTCCAAAATTCATTAAAAGGTTTATATTAAAATTCGTTTGGAATATCGTATAAGATAAGAATATGTTGTTTTCTCTCATAAATACAAAGCAAAAGAATTTTAAAAACTCGGTACAGATAATATTAACTCTAAATGGCTAAGTACGTTTCGAATCTGAAAAAAGAAACTTCACAAAGGAAGACAAAAAAATCTGACAGTTAAATATTTTAGTTAAAACGAAATTATTATTTTCCCTTTTATGTATCATTTACTTTTAGATATCATAAAATATATTTTATTGCAGTCACTTCGAAACGGAATTACGTTTGTAAAACGCAGTAGTTAATCTGAATTGATGGTAGTGATCTGAGCCAATAATCACCAAAAATGAACTTGAAGATTTAAAATAAAATATACGACAGGTAAATTTATTGAAAATATGATCCATTTTAGCCTTATAATACCAGTTTAAAAGTACAATCGATTCATTGGAATATTATTGATATATTGTGGAAATCCTTGACTTTTTCCAATGTAAATGCGAGAAAAAAATGCAATCATGTCTGATTAATATAGATTCCACTACACATGCGGTATCCACAGATTAGTATGTTTGTTACCTTAGCGAACTATACAGTGTTTAAACGCTAATCAGATATTATTCGATAGAAATTATTATTAAATTAATTAGTCCACAAGAAAATTTCTTTTCCGTTTAAGTCACTTACCCACCTCATTCCAGGAATGAAAAAGTTTTTAAAAATTTTGTAAAACATAATGTAGTGTTTCCCCTAAAATTTATAACCTTTTAAATTTTTTAATATTTAGTTATTCGACTGCCCTAAAATTATGAATGTTTCGAAAAATTGGTAATTTCTCTCAAGATTTTAATTTATAGACCCTCTTATTAGATTAACAAAAACACTAATTTTATCTCATTTTCCATTCTCTAGAACAAAAACCACTAGTATTTTAGTAAAAGAAGATGCTATTACTTTAAGCAAGATGTCATACATTAAAACACGTTTTTCTCGAAATGTGCGTGTGTGTGTTTTAAATCTTTTAAGGGGACAGCGATGGGTAAAAAGTTTTGAAAATAATGAAATGAACAATAAAAATGACGAATTAATAATGAATTTTTTGTTTATATTTTATATCACAGTAGAATTGTTTTAACCTTCAGATTTATCTACCACTATTTTACTACAAAACTTAAATCCCTTATTTTAATATAATCTGTGTTTTTTTAAGCAATTTGATATAATGACTAAAAAAAAGTGCTCTAGGTTTTGTAAAAATTAAAATATCGCTTATACGGATGGTCATTTCAAAATTGAATAACATAGCAACACATCAGAAACGGAAAACAAAAATTTGTCCATAATATTTTGGTGCAGAATGGGCCCTATTTATGTTTTTTTGTGTAAATGTTCACCATTTTCACGCATTTAAAAAAAATAATTCCTTTTTCTCATCTAATTTTATATAGCATGTTTCTCATAAAAAGTACTAAGGAATCTATAACCCACAAAAAAAAATCCCCATATGTATCCGGTTTTTTTTTTAAATAAAAAGTTGTAACAAAATGTCGGATACCTTAAAAATAATTGAAATGTGTCAAAGTTAAATTTCGAAAAACATGAGCATGAAACATTTTAGAAATAATTTTGAAATATACATGAAAATCAAAAAGATAACATATTTATCTTAGCATTTAGTTATTTTTAGTAAATTCTTGTAAGGAGAGAATGATCTCTAACATACTTTTCTAAAAATATTAAAAAAATGCTTTGTACGGAAATTCATTTAGAGTATATCATTTTGGCCTAAATTATATGATTCATTTTTAAAAAAATAGAAGGAAGTAATACATTAGAAAAGTATGTATACAAAAATATCTATCATATATTATTGCAAAAGGCGCTTATGACATGATTCAATTTAAGCCAGTAACACTGAAAATTTAATTTCTCTTGTCACTTTGCGTTCATTATGAAGCGCTGAAATACCATTTTCATAACTCTTTTGACATTCTCGCACAGTTAAATTCCCTAAATTCCCTGAGCGCCCCTTAATTCCCCTAAATGAAACTTGAGGTATGATTTTCCGGAAACCAATTTTGTAGCGGTTCTCTACTCTACGAAAGGAATCTGCTTACCTAATTTCCAGACTGTACATCTAATAGTTTAAAAATGGGAATAAATATCTTTAACAATTCCTGAGCGCCCGAAATGCCATTTTGGGGGTCTGTTTTCACAAAACCCATTTTTGGAACTGTACTCGATAAAATGAATCTGCATAACAAATTTGAAAGCTGTAAGTTTAAAAACTTAAAAATGATAACAAATAAAATCTATAATGCCCCTCGAGCCCACCGCAATGCCCTCTAGGGTTCGATTTTCACAAAACACATTATATAGGGGACCTTTAATCCATGAAAGGATTCTGATTATTAAATTTAAGACTGTACTAGCAGTAGTTTAAAAATGCAAAGGATTATCTATGAAACTCTTAAACCCCGCAAAGCCACTTGGATTCGATATTCACAAAACCTATTTTGTAGCGTATATCAACAATATAAGATGAATCTGCTTACAAAATTTCAAAACTGTGAGTCTAATAGCTTAAAAATAGGAATAACTATTTATATCTCTCCTTAATTCCGCACATCACCCTCTTGGGGGTCAATTTTCGTAAAACCCTTTTTGTAGCAACTGTAAGCAAAAGCTCGATGCCAAATTGAAACAAAAACTTGTGACAGATTTTTCTTTAGGATAATTTAAAAAAATGAATTGTAACTCTGCCACAAAGAATAAAATACGACTAAATATATCCTTAAATGAATATATATTTATAATAAAATATGCATGAATGCGCCAAAAAACAGTTCGAAACATTACCTTTTGCAAACTTATACGTGAATCACATCATATCAGCAGTACTTAGAAAAATCAATTAAAAATTGAATTTTAAAAAAATATATAGCAAATTTTAAAATAACCCTTCGAGGTTAATAGAAAAGTGAAATAGAGCTTCTACGTGCCAAGTTTCACACTAGTGGGTTGCTTAATTTGACAAGGACAGGCAGAAACACACACTACTAAACGTTCGTCTAATAAGAATATTTTCATAAGGAAAGAAGCGTCACAAAAGAATTTACAAGATGATGCATAAAACAAAATATATTACTTAAAAATAACCAAGCACAGTTAATGTAAAAAAAAATCATTTTCTAGGTTTATTTTTCTTTTTTTGTACAAGAAGCATTTCTGTTATATTTATTTTAAATTGTGTAATTTCTTGTTTGAATGGATATTATTTATCAGATATGAATATATGTTGAAAAAAATTAAGGCTTGGAACCATTTGAAACCTTTTTGAATTGATGCTATATAACATGACTAGCTGTTACCCGCCCGCTTCGCTGGGTATTTCATGATTTTTTATAAATTTTTACTGCTTATATATATGTATAAATTATTGATATCTAAGTCCTAGCATTAAGAATTCGATTGTATTGAAAAATATACTTATACCTTTAACTGTCGCAAAAAAAAGGGCAGAACTCATCTAATTTGTATTTTCTAAAAATCTCTAAAATTGAAGTATAGAATGATATTGGCTCTTTCGTAACCCAAAAACCAAGTGGATTCCCGCAAAACCAATTTTCGGTGGATCTCTACTCCGTAAATTGAACATGCAAGTCAAATTTCAAGTCTAAATCTAACAGAAAAAAAGAAGTTTTACTATCAATATCCCCGTAATCCCGTTGAGAGCCGTTTTCCAAAATAACCGCTCTTAGAGGATTTCAATTCAACAAAAGAAAAATGCAAACCAAATTTCATTATTATAGTCCTTGTAGCTCGAAAAAAGTAATTTTTTTTGTCAATACGTCCCAGTAACCCCCTGCACCCCCCTAAGAACTTGATTTGCTTAAAATACATTCTTAGTGGATCTCTATTCAACAAAAGAAACATGCTTAACAAATTTCAAGTATTTGGGTCTAACAATTAAAAACATTAATTTTTTTCTGTAACTCCTCTTGACCCCTCGCAAACATCCTTAGGTGTCAATTTTCGTTTTACTCTTTGTTAGAGGAACTCTATTCCATGAAAGGAACATGCCTACCAATTTTCAAGCAGGATGATCAAATAGTTTAAAAATGGAAATATTTATCGATTACGCCTCTTAAACTCCCGAAATTAAACTTGGTAGTTGATATTCGGAAAACCCATTTTGTAGCGGTTCTCTACTTTACGAAAGGAATCTGCTTATCAAATTTCAAGACTGTACGTCTAACAGTTTAAAAATGGGGATAATTGTCTATAACGCCACTTGAGCCTCCGCAACGCCCCTTCTGGGTCTGTTTTCACAAAACTCATTTTGTAGGGGAATTGCACTCTATGAAAGGAATCTGCATAGCAAAATTTGAAGACTGTGCGTCCAATTAATTAAAAATGCAAAAAAATTATCAATAACGCCACTTGAACCCCCGCAACGCCACCTAGGGGTCAATTTTCACAAAACACATTTTGTAGTGTATTTCTATCCTATGAGAGGAATCTGCTAACCAAATTTCAAGACTGTGAGTCTAATAGTTTTAAAATAGAAATAAGTATTTATATCTGCCCTTAAACCCCCCCAACACCCCTTGGGGGTCAATTTTCTCCAAACCCGTTTTGTAGCGGATATTTACTCCATGAAAGAAACATTACTACCAATTTTCAAGCAGGTAGGTCAAGTAGTTCAAAAACGAAAATATTTATCTATTACGCCACTTAATCCCCCGCAACGCCACTTAGAAGTCTGTTTTCACAAAACCTTCTTATAGCTGACTCTATTAAATAAATCTATTTATCAAATATATTGACTGTGTGTCTAATAGTTTAAAAATGGAAATAATTATCTATAACGCCCCTTAAGTCCCGCAACGCCACTTGGGGGCAATTTCCACGAAACCCATTTTGTAGCGTATCTCTACCCTATTATCTGCTTACTAAGTTTCAAGACTGTACGTCTAGTAAATTAAAAATCGGAATTTATAACGCCCCTTAAACCCCCCGCCCCCGCAACACCCCTTGTGGGTCAATTATCCCAAAACCCATTTTGTAGCGGATATTTACTCCAGGAAAGAAACTTACCTACCAATTTTCAAGCAGGTAGGTGAAGTAGTTTAAAAACGGATATATTTATCTATTACGCCCCTTAATTCCCCACAACGCCACTTTGAAGTCTGTTTTCACAAAACCTGTTTTGTAACTGATCATTATTCTACGAAAGGAATCTATTTATCAAATTTAAAGACAGTGCGTCAAATAGTTTAAAAATGGAAATAATTATCTATAACGCCCCCTAAGCCCCTGCAACGCCACTTGGAGGTCGATTTTCACCAAACTCATTTTGTAGCGGATCTCTACTCTCTGAAAGGAATCTGCTTACCCAATTTCAAGGTTGTACATCAAGTAGTTTAAACATGGAAGCAATTATTTATAACGCCCCTTAACCCCCTTAACGCCCCTTGCGTTTCGAATTTCGGAAAATCCGTTCTTAGCTGATGTCGACTCTATAAAAGGAAAATGTCTACCAAATTTCAAGTCTGTAGGTTGAATATTTCCGGAGATATCGTGATTAGTCAGTCAGTCATTCAATCAGTCAGTCAGTGAGTCGCTTTTCTCCTTTATATATATAGATTATACAGAGTATTAAAGAAATCTTTATGGATTGATGAATAAGAAAACAGAAGGTTAGACAGTTGTTTGGAATTAAAATTTTATTGAAGTTGACAACAAGGCTATTGACAAGAACTGGATATCAGCATTTTTTACCTCAATCTTTGGCATAACTTAGCTTTGTCTAACTAAAATTCTCATTTCACTAAATGACAATTTCCCCATTTTCTCAGAATTTACAATACTGTTACTTTCCATATTTGCGACCCAATATTCAATCATCATTTTCATCGCGCTCCCCTCACTCATACAATAACAATATAATGAATTCAATAATAATATACTTTGACGCTAAGACTATAACACAATTTCAAATTCCTAAGTGCCAACTGCGTACATAAACGTGTCACACTCAGCCAGTGCGTTAATTGCCTCGGAAGTATATATTCGTTATTCCTAACTACGGTCTTATTTTCCAATGCGAACCATGAATCTATTCCGAAAGCTTTGGAGTGCAATAAAAGGTCCTTGACAGGGTTTTTTGGCGACACACATATATATATTATATATATCAGAATTTTTGCTTACTTATACCTTTTCTATCCTACCCCATACACCGCATTCACTCTCCTACGTGTTACATCACGGTGAGATTGGGGAGCGAATTGCGTAAATTTTAATTGGTATTTAAGATATTAATTACATTCATATAAATTGTAAAAATAAGTTTTAATTTTTGTATATAATTCTGTATATGACAAGACTTTGGGATCACTGGCAATTATTAAACTTATCAAATTAGTAGTTAACTTAGTTCTTAACATAATTATAAAATTTATTGCACAGTACTCATATATTTATATGTATTATGTCAGTGTAAATGAAATTTCATTTTTATTATGTCAGAAAAAATGTATTTTTTTTATTTTTACTTTGATTAATTAATAATTTTAAAAATAATCTTTGTTTTCGATTACCCAATAAACTCGCGCCTTCCTCGTAGGGTTATCACAACACCTTGGGGGGGGGCACTACACAGTATAAAGATCTCCGTAATATTCCTTATGGATGATTCAAAAATACAACAGCGTTAGAGATATCACGAGGCGGTCCTCTAAATTACATGAAAAATTTATTACAAACCTTGATAAAACTTTAAATTGCATTTCTATGTATTTCAAACTCAGTAGCAGAAACTGAGTAATCACGAGGAAGACAAAAACAGAAAATTTCCCGTTGCATGCAATTATTTTACCCAGTTTATTTAATTAGTGTGTATTTCTGATAATAGTGGTGAATCCATGTTTCACATTACGTGTGACTATTTCAAAAAATAATTATAATTACTATTTTTAGAAAAATATAAATATTTAGAAATACTTCGAATTTTAATGTTTCTTAATAGAACAAAAAATTTATGCAGCTTCAAAATTAAAAATTTTAAGGTGTTAGTTTTGAGAGTACAATGTAAAAATTGTTCAACTCATTCTGCCATAGGAAAGTCGAGGTATAACAACATTTTGGAATGATATATGAAATATTGTATTCAAAAATTCATTAAAAGGTTTATATTAAAGTTCGGTTAGAATATCGTATAGGATAAGAATATGTTTTTTCTCCCATAAATACATAGAAAAATATTTTTTAAAACTAGCTAAAAATAATATTAACCCAAAATTTTAAGTATTTTGGAATCTGAAAAAGAAACCTTTACAATGGAAGACAAAATAATCTGACTGTTAAATATTTTAGTCTAAAACGAAATTATTATTTTTCATCTTATGTATAATCTACTTTCAGATCTCTAGCTGGGATGAGATATACAGTACGATTAAGAATTTAGATGTCATTCAGATGCCTAAATGGTTTAGTTCTTTTCCTCTTTCAGATCAAATTTCAGTTTCTGAAATTTACAATTTTTCAACAAAGAAAAAAATAAAATCCAAATATTCATGTTGGAAGAAAAGCATGCTTAAATATTTCAATAGAAAACTGTAAAACGGGTTTGTGGTTCACCACTATTAACAGAAACAAATGCTAAATAAATTAACTTAAAATGCCTCTGACATAAGCATTTTTCAAACATCTTCATAATTATTTTAACGAATCATTGGTGGCCTTTATTTGGTACTGAGTGAAACATTCCCAGAAAGTTTTTTCTAAAATAATTTTATGAGTACTTCCTACATGAAGTAGTGGATAATGCTGTGTTCTTCAATCTGTGGGGCGTCATCTGAGAGAAGTGATAATATTAGAAAGACATGGTGAACACATTGAAAATTCGAAAACAAAAGATTATTTTAAAAACTTATTAGTTTATTGAAATAAACAAACAAAATGCAAGGGGTGATCAAATGAAAAGGTACGAAACGACACGGTGGGTACAAATATAGACTTTATTCAAAATATACACCATAGGCCTGAGCACAACGATCCAACTGATGAACAAGCCGCAGGATTCCTTGTTCCCAGAATTCCTGTGGCTGTGACGAGACCCAGTCCTTCACAGTGTCCTTGAGTACGTCGTCCGAGTTGAAGCGCTTTCCTTTCAGGTGTTTCTTCAGTGGACCAAGCACATGGAAATCGCAAGGTGACATGTCCGGACTGTAGGACGGATGGTCCAACGTCTTCCATTGGAACTTGTCCAGTTCCATTTGTGTGACTCTGGAGACGTGTGGACGCGCGTTATCATGGAGCAGAACCACACCCTCCGTGAGCAGCCCCGGTCTTTTGTTCTTGATGGACCTGCGTAGGCGTCGGGGCGTCTCACAGTACACATCGGAGTTAATGCTTTTTCTGTGCTCGAGTAATTCTGTGCTCGCATCATTTGGACGCCGCTTTTTATAAGAGCCTTTGCTCTCTCCTGCGCATGCGGGCACCCGCGCATGATCCGATCCCAGTCAGAGTCTCCAATGGCATCCCGAGATGTCTGGCTACATTCTCCCTTGGCGGAATATGCAAATATTTAACTGTTTCATTTTTATGTTGTTTCGTACCTTTTCATTTGATCACCCCTTGTACATTTGGACATAATAAAAAAATAAAATAAATGACATTTACGTTTTAATAATACTCTTATAAATGTATCAGTCATGTGCAATATATTTCATAAGTAATTTAGCAATACTAAGTTCAGAACAAGTTTAATAATTGCGAATGACCCCAAGGGTTTGTCATATATATATGTAGGAAAGGAGTGCAAGTTTTCTTTTACTTCTTTGGTTTTTATTGTAAGAGATGGCACCACTAATCGAAACCACGTGAGTTTTAGCTGCGCGATACGATGAGGTCATGTATTTATAAAGGGGGCAGAAAGAAGAAATTGAGAATTGCACCAAAGCTTGAACGAAGGCAGGTCAGAGGAAATCGCTCCCTCCGTTGTTTTGAGAAAGAGTACGTGTTTTCGGAATTAGTAAGGTGTTATCTCGAATAATTTAAAACACCTTGTAAATAGTTAATGTTTTAGTTGTGTTATAAATAAATTAAGTTATTTTAACTCTGCGTGCTTATTTTAACATTAAAATCGAATCTTCGCCTAGACGCCGTCCCACATATATGTAAAGTTATATGGAAAAATTAACACTTATCTAGAAAAATTGCACGGTTTATAATTAATCCCTTAACCACCAATTAAAAGTCGTTTTGCACGTCTGCAAGCGTATGCGGTGTATTAGGACGGGAGGGAGAAGGAAACAAATGAGAAAATTCTCTGAAAGTAAGTAAATACTTCGAAATCCTTCAGGGCCATTTTATTGCATTTTAAAGACTTCATAATAATTTTATGGATAGTTGTGAATAGAAAATATGGTATTGCGGAAAAGCGTATATATATACGTCTGAGGCAATTTACGCACTGACTGAGCAAGACGTTTAAATACGCCAGTCGCACTTAAGAAGTAATAGTCGTAATGTAGCTTTCGCATCATAGTATCGAATTTAATACAATGCTATTGTAAGAAATAGAAATTATGCTTGAATATTGGATCGCATGTATTGAAAGTTTGAAAAGTACTGGGGTAATTTCTTGTGTCATTTTCCGGTAATAAGGATGAAACGTTTTAACTCACAAATTCAACTTTTTTAGCCCACATGATAAGCACCTTGTGCAAATGCGCATATAAATATATATGAAAAATATTTATCTAGATGTTTTTCGAACATAATTTTTTTCTATTTGCAAAAAAAAACATGTTTTAGGTTTACAAGATATATACTGAATGTAATTCCATGCTTAGAATTTTGTATTTTCAAAGCATTTGAGTCTGTTCTCTCTGTATAAAAACCGACTAAAAATAAATAAATGGTAATAAATATGCTTATTTCCATGTATATTTTTAAACAAAATGTCTACTTTGATGTGGAAGAACTTTTTAACGATTTAAAATGCTAAAGAGAGTCATTTAATAAAAGTTGTAGTTTCCTCAAATACAAAAAAAAAATTAATATTTTTTGGTAAAAAAAATTTAGTTAATAAAATACAAAAAATTCATAATTTGCACAATGTTTGCCATCAGCTTGCTACATTTCGTAAGTGGAATCGTTTTAAGCTAAATTCAGCAGAATAATACTTGTTGCATCTTTCGCAATAACACAATATACTTGTACTTGTAGAGTAATTTTACGTTTGATGAAAATCGTATATGAAGAAGTATATGCAATTATCCAATGTATAAAGCAAGAATAATTAATGCTTTTTTTAAAATTAGTAGCAGTAAAAATTTCTAATTTAATAAGTTTATTTATAAAACTGAATATTATATATACTTTTAAAATCGATAAGATTTTCAATAATTTTATTGCTCGTACATTCCTATTACTGAGCCTCTTTTTTTAATATAATACTTTTTCACTGTAATTCGGATCTAAATCTATCAACTCTTGAAGGTGTTATTTAATTTGAAAAAAAAATCACAAAAATAAAATTTTTGTTTTCATCTACACCAATTGTGAAGAGTGGTATTCCCAGTGCACTTTGCAAATATGCCACGTGTTTGGTAGGTTAATTATTAAATTCTCTACAAATGTATTTATATTAGAGTTGTAACAGAGCTTTAAATCACTGTTTTTCAATGAAAGCACTGATTGAAAAACAAAGTGCCTTGAAAAAACTTTCCTTGGGTGAAAGATTGTACAATTTTGATGTAAAATCTTCATTTTTAATGCAGGACGACAAGAAGTAATGCCTGTGATTGAAGGAAATATTGATATCTGAATGGGAGTGAATATTTTCAGATTTCAAATCGTCTACCAGATTAAATGCCGTAGAAAATCAGAAGCACAGTAATGAATCGTTACCTTCAGAAACTTTTTCCTTCATGTAACGAGTCATTTACATCATACAACATGCTGGGAAGAAAAAAGGTGCAATATTTTATGAATATCTAAACATAAATTCAAGACAGTGAAAAGCTCCGTTGGAATTATGACGGTATTTAGAATGGTATCATGGATCTCAGTGAAAAATATATCAGCATTTTTAGATTTTTTTTTTTGTGCTATTTCCTGTCACTTCTTATTAAATTGTACAAAGTGCAACTTTTCAAAAGTAACTCCGAGTTAATTAAGGAAGAAAAAAGTACATTAAAGATTATGCAAATATTTAAATTAATTTTAAAAGATTATTTGGAGCATTTTTGAATAAAATGTCTGTAATAAAATTGCTCTATAAATTTTATTCAAGTAAAGGAGCAATAAAGTTATGGACCGTAGTTTGTTTGTTAATAAAATTTTTTTCGTTTGAAGATTATCCAATTTTATCCCCTCAAGATAAAAGAATCTTATCTGTTTGCTGACTTAAAAACAATATTAACAAGAGTGTGTATAAAACTAATACTTAATAGGATTTTAACTGAGCAATTTATTTCAATAATTTCAAAACGTAGTTTGATAATTTCCAAATTTTTAAAGTGTATAAATAACAACTGCAACACGTTTATATCGGTCTGTAGTGAATATCCTCATCCGGTTGATCAAGCAATAATTCTGAAAAGTTAATTTTTCCTTTTTTAATCCCTGTAATTCCGATGAAACAGGCAGTACGTTTAGGAATTATGAAGTCTATAAGACCAACTAATTTAAGCAAAACTTTTTCATTTAATGCAAATTTTACTAGTGGTAATTTTAAAATTTTAATACAATGCACAATTTTAAATATTATATTTTTCGAGTAACCTTGAAATACCACCACTATTTTAAAACACATATTTTAAATAAATTAACTAGAAATGTCTAGGGAATCAATTCTAAGAAAGCGACTACTACTCCAGAAATCTCAGTACTCTTTTTAGGAGCTGAGTGTGGAATAAGGAAAAACAACTGATCAAAATTGTATGCCGAGCACTTCTTCCTTTAGGAGTGGACACTGTCTTGTGTTGTCTCCGGCATTAAGTATAACATGTTCCTTAGTAACTTCAAACACCTATAAACCTTTGAAAACTGGACAGGATTGCCGCATTTTGCATAAATCCTGTTCTAGTTTATGTACATGTTTTTTTAAACGAAAAAAAAATCAACTTAAATCTACTTCATGCATTCTTAATGTATTTCCAGGTTAAGAATTTTATATTTTCTAAAAGTAAGTTTGAGTTCATTCTCTCTTGACGAAAACTAACTAGAAATTAAATGAATAGTATATATATATATGTATTAATCCCCATTAAGTTATTCGTAAATAACTTTTTACTATATATATGGTTCATCCCTTCAGGACCCACATTTTAGTCATAAATTAGCCAACCGCCTAACGAGAGTATTTTAAACTACATCTAGCTACCCACTCAGATCATGTGACTGGAGCCGCCTATAAAAACTGAGATTCCTGGAGAACTGCTCCCTTTTTCGCTGCCGTATTTGCTTCAACATGTAGCCAGCTGCAGCTCATAGTGCATTCGTTTTCTTTGTTCTGCGCTGTCTACTTCATGCTTATATGTGCAAATAAATAGATTTGAATAATCACAGGACTGCCTCGTCAATTCCAGCCAAAGCAAACATCAATCGTAAATAACAGTAATCATATAAAGAATACCTTTAAACGGCCACGCGTTGATTTTATATATATGTGTGTGAGTGTGTGTATTAACTTTCTTTAACTTTATCTAACCAACTTTTTAATTTGTAGTGGTTTTTACTTGCACTTTAGGACTGATACGTAAATAGTCGGTCCTGCCCAACCAACGGGTATAACCGTAACATCATCTCTTAAAAATTACCAACTTTGCATTTTAAAAGTAATATGCATCTAAATCTATTTTACGATATTTTTCTACCCATCACCATAGGCTCCGTTCATGGAAGTCTTATGAGGTGAGAACTTTTCTTTGCACCTTGGTATGAAAACCATGGATTCTGAAAAATCCTTCTTTTTTTCTTGTGTTGTGTTCGTAATGTAATACACACGTATGCTTTATTTTTGCTTTGTGTCATCCAGTTCTACGTTTATGTGTGTTTAAATGGGAATTAAAGGGGATTAGCGTTCACCAAAACTGCCAAATCAATGCATTTAAACAACACTAATCCTAATTTAATATGAATGACCATTGTTAAAGTAATCCATACCATAGCCATGATCTTCACACACATATATATATATAGAGAGAGAGTGGTCCCAAAATCATGGTGCAAATTTTAAGGGTATATACAAGATATTGTAAGAATCATTTATTGTATAGAAATGTATGGGCGCACGTGAGGAGTTGAGGTGTACACAGGGGAAATAATAGAAAAAAATGTAGTTATGATCAGTTGCACTTGCGTCACCAGTAGGGGGCAATAGACATCTAGACGCCATTCAACATTATGCATCTCAGTAGGAAAATGCGAATTTCACAATTATACTGACATTTACAATGGGAATTTTTACGTGTGCCGAAAATGCTAACATGCGTTTTATGTACGGTGGCGTTTATGGAAACGACAGAGATTCGCTACGAATATATCACGAATATTTCCTGAAAGATGAATGCCAGACAGATGCGGCGTAAGGTGAGAGCGGTGTGGGCCACCACCCACAACCACGTGGTGCATAGGACCTCACGCCTAAAGTCCAAATAAATTAAACGAAAAGTAAGAAAAATCCGAAAGTACACGCCGCAGGGATTTTTATAATTAATAAATTAGAAAATTCTCAAATCTATGTGTTTTTTGCAAGAAAATATCGAAAAATTGATTTATCGATTTTTTTTAAACATATTCTATTTATTGTGGTGCATAAAAGAATATGAATATATAATTCGTGAAAATAATCTTTTCAATTTTCTTTTATTAAAAATATCTCCACTTTGTCGTTTCCGCTCATTCGTTCATATTTAGACTGGCGACATTAGCTGAAGTTAAGGTGCTATCGTGCGGAGTCCACGGTCAGAAACTAGGCATAGCTCGGTAACTTCCCATCATTAGGAAGCCTCTTAAAATATTGTATGCAGACGCAGTCTCATTTCATATGTTTTTGCATAGTATTATAATTTTTAAAGTATTTGATGTGAGAATATATAATAGTGGTACTGGGCGTTTTTCAAAATTTATCAATCAGGCTTATGCACTAGAGATAGACATGAAGGTACAGAATTGTAATCTAGTACAGTAAAAAAACAAATTTTAAAAACGGAAAGAGTTATACAAAAAGGTTTAAAGCTCAGGTAAAATGAAATTCCTCAGTCAGACTGAATCTGGCTGTACAGAATCTAAATAATCGTTTCCGTCGACTTCACAGCATTTATCCTTCTCTGAGTCACTATTGAATTTGGAAGTTACTCCAGATGCACCGACGTTTGAAACCCTACGACCAAAATCGGAAATACAAATAGGAACAAAATTTTTCAATCATAATTTGAAACTGAGATTTCTGTATTTACATTGAGTAATATAAATCATACTTAAGAAGACATTGGGATTAGTTTATTGCCTGTGAACAAAGATGACAGAGACATAGTGCAACAAGCATTTTCCAGTTTTGAACCGGGATTGTGTACGTTCCCCAAGACGGATGCTCACCGGTCATGGTATAGTTCAAATAGGTCCCACACGACAGTTAAATAATAGTGATGAATATCATCCTAAAGAAGATGATCTCAACAGTTTAACAATTTTCATTTCTCAAGAAAACTAAATAATGGTGAAACTCAATGTCGGCGGTGGTTGATTTATTCAAGTTTTAAAAACAAAGTTTTCTTTATTCCATGCAGTCTATTTGGGAATCCACTAACTCAAATGGTACAGAAAGGGTGCTGTGATTGGAAACACTTATGTAGTATTTTATAAAGGCATGAGAATACTAAAGAACATACGGGCTATATGTTCGAATGGGTAAAATTAGAGAGAGGAATAAGGACACAGAAAAACATTAGACCGAGAAAACGAAAGGCAAATTCTTAATTTTTAATTCAATTTGTTTGAGAAATTAATTTGTTTTAAGTCTATCATTGTCTTGTGTTTAAAGGTCACAGCGAATTTCTCAAAACAGACAAAAACACTGAGAATTCTAGAAACTTCATAGACTAATTTAAATTCATATCTAAATATGATCCTACGTTACGGGAATACATAAATCGCATTGATAGTTAACAACTTGCACACAATTATCTAAACCACGATATTCACAATGAATTTACCACAATCACGTTAAATACAGTTACCAGTGAAGTCATTGGTAGAATAAAAAAGGCAAAATATTAATCTCTTTTACTCGACTGCACTACAGGCTATAGTAGAATTTAATAAATGCCAGTTATCTTAAAATATTATAGTACATCAACTGGAAGTATAGAAGAAAGCTTTATCGGATTTTTTACTGTCACTGAAATAAATGACTGGAGAATGTTTGACAAATGCATTACAGGGAGAGCAGGAGATTAATTGCTTAGATAGTCAGAACTGTCGAGGACAACGATACGACAATGGTGCAAATATGGTAGGGATAAATAGAGGAGTTAAAATTCAAGTATTAAACATAAATCTGTGGGCATATTTCACACCTTACGTTTGTCATTGAACATTATGGCAATGTGTACTAGCCTATTTCTGCATTACTCTTGAACGTTGTTTATTAAAAATTAATGTAATTAGAGTGATTTTTAATTGTGAAGTAAGTGTGGGTGTTTGTGTTGTAATGAGTGTTATCTGGGTCAGTTACGAACTGAATCGGCAAGCCGGAACGGTTCATTACCGAATTTTACTCTTCTTCGTTCGTCCAACGAATCAATGGATATAATTTCGGGTACATGGGTTTCTGGGAACCCTCAGAGCCGTATCTGACTAGCAAAATTTCTGTATAGGTCATGGTTAAGTTGCTTTTTCATGCTGGATTGTATGGAGCTTGGCAATTGGACGAGTGGCGGCAGGCCGGTAGGCGAAGCTTCGAGGCGATGATTTTGGGCGGCTCGGTTTTGGAATGTGTTGGAAGGGAGAGTGTCTTCCAAATTGGATGTAGTAGTGATGATGATATTGGCTCAAAAAAGGCTGCCCATGGGGGTGTGAGTGTGTGGTGACGCAATATTAAGTAGGGGAAAAATTTAAAACAAGTATGAAAAAACCGAAGGGAAGGTTTCTACGGGGAGGACATCCTCCTTTGCATTGACTGCGCTCGGCCATGCTGCATTTAATAATAAATAACTAAAGTCACGATTAAATTTAACAAACAAATATCTGGGAGGCTCGAGCCCGAGCCACCTGCATGGTAGAGCAGTGCTCTAACCGTTCGGCTACTCAGAGCGTTCTTCCTTCGTCCGCACTTGCCTTAACTTTAAGTAGCCTTATTTACTCTCAAATCCTTACGCGTTAGTAACGAGTACGCTCTGTTTCTATTTATTATTTACTTAGCTTTGAAAATGAACTTTCCAGACCTGGATTATCTATCTTTTTCAAATTTTCAATCGTTAGTAAAATACTTTCTATTCATCCATTAACAGTAAGAGATTCGACTTAAACATTATTTTAATATTACTTGTTTATTTAGAATGTATGTCTAATTACAGTGGTGAATTCTTGTCTATTTTAAAGTTTTCTGTTGCAATACATACGTGATTTTCACATTAATATTAAAATTTATATTTTCTCTTTTAGCAAGACATAAGTAAGAGTGTATAATCTTTGCACTATGATGAAACTCGAGATTTAATGTCAAAGGATGTCGTAGTCCTCAACCACGATCAAGAAACGAAAACACCTCTGTCAAACTCCTTTTAAAACTATGACACTACGCAAACGATTCTAGGAACACGTAAACTTTTAACTTATCTTAATGGAACAATATAATTTTTCGGCTTCAAATTTAGAAGTTTTATTTTAAAATATGTTTAGTAGTATTACCGTGCTAGTTTCTGGGCCACTTGTAACTGTTTATAAAATTGTTCGCCAGTATGTGGTTAAATAATTGTTCACCAGTATGTGGTTGATGAAGTGTAAGAGAGTATGGAGGGAAGGAGTGGTTCGCCAGTATGTGGTTGATGAAGTGTTAGCGAGTATGGAGATGAAAGTGTGTTGTCTCGGTGGAGAGTCTGCTAGTTTCTGGGCCAGGTGTAACTGTTTATAGAATTGTTCGCTAGTATGAGGGTAAAGAAGTGTTTACCAGTATGATGATGAAGTTGTGTTGTCTCGGTGGAAAGTCTTACCGTGCTAGTTTCTGGGCCACTTGTAACTGTTTATAAAATTGTTCGCCAGTATGTGGTTAAAGAATTGTTCGCCAGTATGTGGTTGATGAAGTGTAAGCGAGTATGGAGGTGAACGTGTGTGGTCTCGGTGTAGAGTCTGCTAGTTTCTGGGCCAGTTGGAGGTCGGTGAGGGGAGGTTTGGGAAGAAATAGAAACTCGGTAGAAGAGGAGGGTAGAAAGTGAATGAAGCGCGCGTGTGTATGCGTGCCTTTCTGTGTGTCCGCGTGATGAAAAGTGAGATGGTAGAAATAAATAAAGAGGACTGCGAGAGAGGAGAAATAAAAAACGTTGTTATTTAAGAAAGCTTTTTTGCTCTCCTGCGATGATGGTTTGTAATTAGAAGAGTGTTCGCTTTCAGTGCTGATAATAAAAACTCATGGGTATTCTTTCGAAAGTCATTTAATGAGTTGTCTTCATGGTGTTAAACACGCCATGAAGAAGAGCAGTAAAATTTGAAAAAAGAATGGCATTTAATTTATCTACATTTAAGCTGTGGTGTTTGATTGCCTTAGGTTTAATAGCCATTTCTCTTATCGCAAGCTTAGCGCTTCCTTGTATTTTTCGCGGTGATAATTGTCAGTATACTGATAGGGTAGACTATTAACTCGTCGTGTATATATTCGGAAAATTTAGGTAGATGACTATATTTTCATATTTGTACGAGAGAAAATTTAAGAGTTTACGACATTCGTTACTTTTGGAAAGAGGAACCGAATCTTATAAAGCCGCAAATTATAGGTGTGCTACTTAGCGAGAGAGAATTCGGAAAGTTGTGTAAACAATGTTTAGTTTAAAGCATCCGAGCATTTGTTTGATTATAGGCCCTAGCCAGTGCGGAAAAACGTCTTTGTGGTTCGTAAGCGTTGTCTCGGTGGAGAGTCTGTTAGTTTCCGAAACACTTCTAACTATTTAAATAATTGTTTGATTGTATGAGTGATTTGTTTTCGAGATGGGATCTAACCTTAATAACAATTTAGATACAGAAATTGTGCGTCCCCAATCACATTTCAAAAAGTAAATTCCCCAAAAAGTAAAATTCACTCGAACATTTTTTTCTCGAGTTCGGAAATATAATCAGAAAAGTTTGTCAAACATATTTTAAAAAATAAATTTCCCAAAACCGCTTGATCATTCGTTTTCAAATTCAGAAATATAATCCAAACAATTTGTATATCAATCACATTCAAAGAATGAATTTATGACAACTAATTGAACATTTGTTCTTGAGTATAAAAAAAAAATCAAAAAAGTTTGTAAATCAGTCACATTAAGAAATAAATTTTTATATCAGTCACATTTCACAAAAAATAAATATAATCAAAAAAGTTTGTCTAACACATTTAAAAAAATAAATTTCCAAAAACCGCTTGATCATTCGTTTTCAAATTCAGAAATACAATCCAAACATTTTGTATATCAATCACATTCAAAGAATGAATTTATGACAACTAATTGAGCATTTGTTCTTGAGTTTAAAAATAAAATCAAAAAGTTTGTAAATCAGTCACATTAAGAAAATAAATTTTTATATCAGTCACATTTCACAAAAAATAAATATATAATCAAAAAAGTTTGTCTAACACATTTAAAAAAATAAATTTCTAAAACCGCTTGATCATTCGCTTTCAAATTCAGAAATATAATCCAAACAATTTGTATATCAATCACATTCAAAGAATGAATTTATGACAACTACTTGAACATTTGTTCTTGAGTTTAAAAATAAAATCAAAAAAGTTTGTAAATCAGTCACATTAAGGTATCCGACTACGTTCGGAGACCTATTTTTTTATTTTTCTAAAATTCACTAAAAATTTTACATTTTAAATTTCATTTTTTTGCACTATGATAAAAAACACAGTTATAAATAATATACATACATTAAAATTTACAAAAATTTAAAATTTTAATGAAATTTTAATGAAATTTAAATTAATTTTTTCAAAGGCTCTATTTTTAAAAATAATTTATATTTTACAAAAAAAATTGCTGCAGCACATTTTTCAAACACATTTCTAGAGGTTGTCCTACAAGTTTTAAATTATTTTCTTTTAATCAAAAGTTATAGCTAATCGAAGCTACAACCTATGAATTTCATTCAAATTTTCGATACTTTTATAAGGAAATCCAACTATAAAATCACTAAAAATTGTTCAATTTCTTAGCTGCTAGTCCAACCTCTAGATAATACTATTAATAACATTTGTGTAAAATTTCATACAAGTATCTCTATTGGCTCTTTAGATATCACATTTGAAATATCAAGAAATTTACAAAAAAACAGTTTTGAGAAAAATGCATTTAAACTTTATAAATGTAATTTCAAAACAAAATATCACAAGTATATTACTAAAACTCTAATGATTATATTTAACACCTCCACTACTTGCTATTTTATTAAATTTTAACTTTCTTTGGCCCTATATTTTTTTCTGGCTGATTTTAAAAAGCAAAGAATGTTGTTTCGAGTCACAAGAAATCTGTCATCACGCAGTGTATAATAATTTACATTTATGCCAAAAGCTTTCAAACAAACAAATAAAAGCTTTGTTAAAAATAATGACAGCAATATGGGTACCCAAAGAAAATGTTTTCAGCTCAATAAAAGTTTCTTTCAGAACAATTTGCCGAAAAAGCGCGTTAAATGATTTGTTTACATTTGTGTCACACCGTGGAGGCAATTTTATAATAAATGCTTATCAAACAACTTTGTATACACAGGTTTAACAATATTTAAAAGTTTCATGGAAAGGCTTACACCTTTATTTATATATATTTTTTCCGGTGGCTATTCTTCATTGATACTCACACCAGCTCTCAGCTCCATTTGGCATGGTGCATACATGGGTATCTCTCTGATGGAGCCACCGAGAAAAAAATGCCGCACTTAGCAGAGCTTTGACGTGATTGGTGTTACTGCCATAATAGTTTTGAATTTTATTAATCATAACACTGGAAAGTTTTTCTTTCCCACCGAGGTTTTCTGGCTTTTTCTAAGTTTTCTTTGCCGAATACTCACTCTTTCTTAGAAGTATATTAGGCACTCATTTTATGACACTGTTGACATCAAATAGATCTTTAACTAAAATGTATCCTTGGGAATCACCATCACACACCATAGAAATCAACATTGTTTTAAGATCTCGTGGTATAAAATCACACAAAGATTTTGTATGCACAAACAGATTCCATGATTGAAGTAAATACCAGATGAATGCAGGAACACGCATGTTCGACTAGACATTTAGAATTCTACAAAACTTAGACATAATTTCCTAATCTGGAAGTTTCCCAGTGGCGATGGATAAAGTTTCTATAGAAACTTTTAGGGAAGAATGTCCATGTATCTGTCGTCAACGGATATTCCACATTCTCCAATTGACGTGTTGGAACATTTTGTAATGCTTTTTACTACCAACACAGCAGCATTCATGACATCTTTAGCCGTTGATGTAGCAGCAGCCAAGATATTTCTTTCACAAAGTCTATATGCTCTTTTTGCCATACGGCATAACATATTCAGCTTAGGACGTAACTTTTTCGCAGACAAATGTCATCTTCCAATAACTCACATTCCACAAATAAGTTGCAAATTAATTGAAGTTTGGTTTTTAAGCTTTTTAGTAGCTGAAAAATTGACAATAAAAGTACATTTGGAGCATTTTAAAGTCACATTAGAAGTCAGTCCAAACAAGTAATCTTCATGCAGGTACAGATTCTTCTCAAAACAATTGAAGAAACACAAATTGAGAAAAACATACTTCCCAAAATATTTAAATAAAATATTCCATAACCTCTTAATGTTCCATTAAAACATTCTTTGCACTGTGAAAAATTCTTCAGTGAATCCAGTTTTTGTTCATTACAAGTTTGAATATTTGCTACTTCCAATGTTTTGTTACCAATCTACTGTTATCAGTCCACTGTTGCATTTTCAAGAAGTTATTTTTATAGTTTTATGAACCATTATAACTTGAATTTTAAAAGCAGAATGTCTAGAAACCATCAACGATCAAAAATTGTACAATTAAATCGAAAAAAGTTAAGTTTTTAGAAGAAATTTAGGATCAAAATTCGTAAGGCACAAATCAAAAACAAAACATGTGAGGTCAGAAGAAACAAATGTTGCCAATCGCAAGAGTCGAATTAAAAGATCGAAATTGTTGCCCATCAATTAAATAATTAAAAAAATTGTCAGAAATAGTTTTTAAAATTATAATGGGTTGAAACTGCAAAAATTATCGGTAAAAAGCATGTTAAACAGACAACTTCCGGTTTCGATTTCACCACTTCCGGTTTCGAATGACAGCTGTAAATATATTTTAAACATCTGTAACTTTTTTTCTAATTATCGCACAGACAAAACAAAGACAGATTTAGAAAGCTAATTGCTTGAACTTTAAAATGGTAAAATAAAAAGGAAATGCGATTTTTGACCGAAAATGGCATTTTCAACGTAGTCGGATACCTTAAGAAAATAAATTTTTATATCACTCACATTTCACAAAAAATAAATTCCCGACAACTACTCGAGCATTTGATTTCGAGTTCGAAAATATATCAAAAGTTTTTGAATCAGGCACATTTAAAAAAATGAACTTCCAACAACCTCTCGAGCATTCGTTCTCGAGTTTGGAAATATAATCAAAATAACATGTATAGCAATGACATTCAAAAAATTAATTTCCGACAACTACTCGAACATTTGTTTTCGAGTTCAGAAACATAATCAAAAGAGTTTGTATATCAGTCACATTTCAGAAAATGAATTTTTATATCGTTCACATTTCAAAAAAATAAATTTCTGAAAACTACTCGAGCGTTTGTTCTCGAGTTCGGAAATATACTCAAAAGAGTTTATATATCAGTCCCATTTCAGAAAATGAATTTTTATATCAGTCAAATTTCAGAAAATGAATTTTTATATCAGTCACATTTCAGAAAATGAATTTTTATATCAGTCACTTTTCAGAAAATTAATTTTTATATCAATCACATTTCATAAAATGAATTTTTATATCAGTCACATTTCAGAAAATGAATTTTTATATCAGTCACATTTCATAAAATGAATTTTTATATCAGTCACATTTCAGAAAATGAATTTTTATATCAGTCACATTTCATAAAATGAATTTTTATATCAGTCACATTTCAGAAAATTAATTTTTATATCAATCACATTTCATAAAATGAATTTTTATATCAGTCACATTTCAGAAAATTAATTTTTATATCAATCACATTTCATAAAATGAATTTTTATATCAGTCACATTTCAGAAAATGAATTTTTATATCAGTCACATTTCATAAAATGAATTTTTATATCAGTCACATTTCAGAAAATGAATTTTTATATCAGTCACATTTCAGAAAATGAATTTTTATATCAATCACATTTCATAAAATAAATTTTTATATCAGTCACAATTCACAAAAAATAAATTTCCGACAACTACTCGATCATTTGTTCTCCAGTTCGGAAATATAATCAAAAGAGTTTGTATATCAGCCACATTTCAGAAAATGAATTTTAATAACAGCCATGTTTCACAAAAATAAATTTCCGACAACTTCTCGATCATTTGTTCTCCAGTTCGGAAATATAATCAAAAGAGTTTGTATATCAGTCACATTTCAGAAAATGAATTTTTATATCAGCCACATTTAACAAAAAATAAATTTCCGACAACTACTCGAGCAATGGTTTTCTCGAGTTCGGAAATATAATCAAAACAGTTTGTATATCAGTCACATTTCAGAAAATGAAATTTTATATCAACCACATTTCAGAAAATGAATTTTTATATCAATCACATTTCAGAAAATGAATTTTTATATCAGTCACATTTCAGAAAATGAATTTTTATATCAATCACATTTCAGAAAATGAATTTTTATAACAGTCACATTTAAAAAAAAAAAAAATTCCGACAACCACTCGAGCGTTTGTTCTCGAGTTCGGAAATATAATAAAAAGAATTGGCCTTTCAATCAGTAAAAAACCGTTTTACAAGATCTTGATATTCTCGACCATTTATACTCGAGTTTAGATCCTAACCTTAATAATCATTCCAGATTAAAAAAATTGTATATATCAATCACATTTCAAAAAATAAATTTCCAACAAGCACTCGAACTATTTTTCTCGAGTTTGGAAATCTAATTTTAAAAAAAAATCTATAACTCACATTTTAAAAAATAAATTTCCGACAACGCTCGAGCATTTGTTTTCGAGTGGGGAAATATTATCAAAAGAGTTTGTATATCAGCCACATTTCAGAAAATGAATTTTTTATCAGTCACATTTCAAAAAATATATTTTCGACAACTACTCAAACATTTGTTCTCGATTTCGGAAATATAATTAAAAGAGTTTGTATATCAGTGACATTTCAGAAAATGAATTTTTATATCAGGCCCATTTCCGAAAATGAATTTTTATATCAGTCACATTTCACAAAAATAAATTTCCGACAGCTACTCGAGCATTTGTTCTCGAGTTCGGAAAATATAATCAAAAGAATTAGCCTTTCAATTAGTCATAAACTGAATTTTCAAGATCTTGAGATTCTCGAGCATTTGTTCTCGATTTTAGATTCTAGCTGAATTAACAGCCTGAAGAATCACTAGCCGTGTGATTCGAATATTGAAAACACGATACATGATGGCCAGGGATCTTCAGGCCACCGCAAAGTAGGCCGAATCTTTAATGAACAAAATCTAAATGTCACACTGAAAACATAATATACAAAGCAAACAATAGAAGTTTGCTTAGAAAAGGTTTCATTCTCTAAAATTCTGCGATAATTATCTAGTGTAAAATTTCTTAAGTAGGCTTTTTTATTCCTTAGGATTTTTATTTTTTACGGCTTGAAAAAAAAAGAATAAGCATACATTTTAAAGTTTATCCCCTCACGAATTCCTTATTGGTTTGATGGTTTCACTTTTCCAATAATCTAATTTTCCTTAGTTTGAGTTAGGGTATAGGAAATGATTTTGGGGATAATTCCTATAGTCGAACACATTAGCACACACGCACATATATGTAAAAATTGTTTTCATGTCTAATTGTTTGAATCGAAAAATATCACGAGTCTGAGTCCATGTGAAGAAGTTCACTCCGATCTCGGTATAACTTTTTAAAACAATGATAACATAATTTGTACACCGACACATATGCAATTTTAAAAGCTCTTAGAATGCAAAAACCTCCGTAGATAAGCTTAGCAACAATTAAGTTGGGTTTCTGTATTTTAAAAATTGTTAAATTTTCGTTAATGGGTTAGAAATATTCCAACAAAAGACTTGCGAGATTTTTTTTACAATCTTTTTCAGTAGTTAAAGCTCGAACGAGTATTTTTTTTTCTTTGGTTAAACATCAAATAGCCGGAGAAAGAGTTGTTTAATATTTTACAAAACACACGAATAAACTTCTCTTTGACTGTTTTCTTCTTTCGAAAAGCGTATGTACTCCACTAACCAAGGGCATTGACTGAATGCTAATATAGTACGATGTTTTTCAACAGTCATATCCTTTTCGATATAAAATTAAAGATTTAAGTAGTGTGCGATATAATTTTTCTTTGGATAAAATTTGGGGGTTAGTTTTTTACTGGGAAGAATGTGCTTAAGTTTAAATTAATAGCAAAGTGTGTGTGTTTTTTTTGAATAAAGAGATAGCATATCATATGTGATGTTTAAATATTTGGTGCTAGAGGTAAATCATTTGTTTTAAGTTGTAGGAGCTTCAAACATCTTAGATCTATTTATATAATGAATTCTACTTTAGAATTTTGATCGCAATTATAAAGATATTAAAATCATTTATTTCTTCTGGAGTTAGCCACGAAAAATTAGCGATTGGTAGATGTTGGCTCATTACATAGCCATATAAATGCGTTAATATTTTAAAATTATTTATTTTTCCAAATTTCTCCCACTTTATATATTGTCATTAGAAATTTTATATCAGTCGTTTTAAAATAATTTATGTACTTTGTTATTTAGAAGATCGGCGTATCATTTTTATCTGAAGGGTGTAATTTTGCTGGAATGCAATAAAGAAAACATTTAATATCACTATGTTTTATGTTGAGAATCACTTTCATTTTTATTTTAACTTAGTGGGTAGTGAAACATTACTGGTAATATTTGAATAGGAGATGGAATTCTTTCGGAATTGCTTCAAAAATAGAAGGTACTTATGATTTCTTCATCTTGTTCATTTCTTTTGGTAAATACTATACTTAAACAAGTGATTAAATTAATACGGAGACTTAATATTTTGGAATTAAAATATTATAAACCAATCTCTCCTAGAATCGCGAAAAAGAGAGTGAGGACCTATGTAATCAATCTCTGCGTTATATTTTCTTTTGAATTCTCGAAAATAAGAGCTATATTTTTGAAAATTAATCATGTTTAAATCTAGATAATTCTCTTAAATTCTATTAAATTCTCTTCTCCTAATTGTTTCACAAAATATGTTCATAACTTGTAAGCGAAAAACTTTAATTCTAGCAGACACACACACACACACACACGCACAATATTTGTCAAAACTAAATGCCTATAATGAATCACATAAGAATGGAATACATATAGAATCAATCAACATCTATCGAAGGATTTAAAAAAGTTTCACACAATGCAGGGAAAATTTCTAATCTGTTGTAACTCGCTTTCCTATAAAAATCTTCATGAAGGTGTAGTAAATGAAATTTTTAAAAGACAGGTGTTGATTTATTTAAGTCAATTATGTTCAAAAATATAATGCGAATTATAAGTTAAAAAACGATACATCTCCTATGAATACACGTTGCAAAATTTCTTTTTCTGTAGAGCATGTTTAAAAATATGTTTCTATGGGATTTTCTTCATTCCGATGTCTACCATGGAGAGCTACGGTTATCTCATTCTCGGTTCTGCTAAAACATATGATTATATTCATTATGAACTGTTTCCTAATATCCTTGATGGTTTGCGAAACGTTTTAATGAGCTCGAACCTTGATCAGTTAACCAAGAAAAAGTTTACTATATAAAATATTGAATAATGAGGAAATTGAGGAATTAATACATGCAAATGATCAGAAAAACAAATTTGGAAAGTGTTAGCTACATCGAATGACTCAAAACAAGAAATTTTCAGTAAAAACAGGCTGTGTATTCTAACATCGTAGATTGTGTTGAAACAGACTCTCTTTGCCGTTCAGAAAACAATTTTTCAAATAGTGATTCCTTTAATCATGGTTTTTTCCAGATTTTAACCGATAAAGAAATTATAAATTTGTTGAAAATAACAATTGAAAAAAACCTTTTATAAACGAACAATGTTTTTGTAAAATTTACGATTATTCTAACTATTTTTGAAAATTTTATTCTCGAATATTCTACTAAATTATGATTTTTTCATGTTATGTAACGATGTATTTTGTTGAATACTCTGTATCTCTTGTTGTTTTTAAGAAAGTAATGAAATAAATATATCTCAAAAATATACGTGCTCGTGTGTGATCATTTTTCTTTATATTTATTTGTTTTAATCATCGGTTTTTCTAAAGATTTGGATGCGTAGAGAATTATTGTTAAAATACAAGTACACACACCTGGGGAAAATATTCGATGTGGGATGGATTTGTTCGAGAAGAAAAGGGATTGCGCTAGGAGAGGTAAGAATAACTCGAAATATAGCTAAACGAACGAAAGTACAGTAGGAAGGAATTTTAGAGGTGGGACTAAGGTAGGAGGTAGGTAAGAACACTGGAAATAACCTTAATATTTAGAAAACCTATGAGATTTTTGAATAAATAGTTCTTCCACAGAAATCGCACACATTCAGATCCGAGACTACGAACGAGGTCGTTTTTCTCCGCTCCTTTGATATTTTCCCCGCCTAGTCTTATTTCAATATGAGCATGAATAACGGTAAGTTATTTTTTTCCCTTCTTGTGAGGAACTTTTTTTTTTCTTTGAGTCTTCAAACCTTAGGGATAATTGTTCATTTTAAATTATCTTTTCATCTTAGACAGAAAACGATTATTTGATTTCCCAGACAACGATGAGGAGGATTTTTTAATATCGACCAAAAAACACAAACGAAGCTGCGAGAAGCCGAAATATGACCTCGATCTATCAGCAAGCGATGGCGGGGCAGAAAAAAACATTCCTCCTTATGTTATAAACTTGGGGAAAGGCCTTCTATTAGAAATAAAAAAATTTCGATCCAGCTACTACGTCGGCTTATCAAAAGTTGGAGAAGGCTCCGAGGTGCGCAATCGCTTTAATATACCATTGATCCAGCTTGAAACCTTGCACAAAGGAATTGAGGCGATGATGGACTATGTGAAAAATTGTCGATAAAAAAAGGTTTAGAATCTTTGAATATGTTCTAATTTTCGATTGTGTGGTATTTTTTTTTAGTGGACATATTTTGCTGTGTGCTTTAGATTAGAAATGTTTTGCTTGCATTGTTTGGAACTTTTTTAAATCCTTCGATAGATGTTCTTATTTAATTCATTCTAGATATTTAGTTTTGTCAAATATTTTATGTACGCGTGCTAGATTATAGGTTTTTGTGCTTACATGTTATGAAAATATTTTGAGAAACATTTAGCATTAGAAAAGAAAAGCAATTTTTTAAAAACCTCTCGCATTCTCTTATCTAGATTAAAAATATGATTAATTTTCAGAACTATAGATCTTCTTTTCGAGGATTCACAAGAACATATCGCGCAGTAATTAATTACACAGATCCTTATACACTTTTTCGCGATTCTCGGAGATCGATTTATAATATTTTAAATTCTGACATATTAGCTCTGCGTATTCGTTTAATCATTTGTTTAAGTATAGTATTTACCAAAAGAAATGAACGAGATGAAGAAATCATAAGTACAATTCTATTTTTGTAGCAACGTGGAAAGAATCCTATCTCATATTCAAATATTACCAGCTTTTGATTCTGCTTATTCAAAAATTTTCAATGCAGTCGATAATTTTATTCGAAATGGTAGTGGTTGGCAAATAAAAACTATTTCTCATATAGATTTACATATCGGTAACTATCGTAACCCCAGAGGTGGATGCGGTAATGTTTCTCTACCCGCTAAGTTAAAAAATAAGAAAGCGATTCTCAACATAAACTGTAACGATAACAAATGTTTTCTTTATTGTGTTCTAGCAAAATTGTATCCATCGCATATGCACGCCTATTGATCTTCGAAATATCAAAAGTTCTTAAAATATCTTAAAACGAATGATATAAAATTTCAGATAACAATATCTAAAGTGGGCAAATTTGAAAAAATAAATAATTTAAACATTAACATATATGGTTGGGAGGAAAATGAAGTTTTTCCTTTATACGTTAGCCAGCAGAACAAACAATATAGAGTCATCGATTTACTTTTCTTTCAAGAACACTTCTTTCTCATAAAAAATTTTGATAGATTCATGCACCAAAAGAACGGAATTTACTTTTACTGTCGGAAATGCTTAAGCGGATTTTCTCGAAAGGAAACTTTGTCCTCTCACAAAACATTATGTAATGAGATGAAACCCCAAAAATCTCTATGCCTAAAAATACAACATTAAAATTCACTAATTTAGCAAAAATGCTTTATCACCCATTCTGTGTGCTTGCAGATTTCGAATCTTTAACCAAAAAAATTCATACTGCGTTACCTTCTTCTCACGTAAGTTATAATTCGATAATCGAAAGACATGAAGCAGTTAGTTATACAATTATAGCAATCGATGCTGAAGATAATTTGATATTCCATGAATATTATGCGGGCGAAAATGTTATTCAAAATTTTTTAAATACGCTCAAAACCTTATCAGAAAAAATTCTAAAAAAGATGTGTTCTATTATGCCAATGGTGGAAAATCCTGAGGCCAATTACGATAAAAACACATGTCACATTTGTAAACAAAAATTTAAAAAGGATGATATACGCGTGCGAGATCATTATCATTGGGGTAGTGGATATATCCTTGGATTAGCTCACCAATCATGTAACCTAAATTATAGGGCGACTTATTTCGTACCTGTAGTTATCCATAACTCTAGAAATTATGACACACATCTCATACTGAAAAATCTACCACCAAATTTTGCTAAGATTGTGAATATTATTCCAATTAACATGGAGAAGTTTACGATGTTTTCCTTAGATGCACTAAAATTTATTGACTCATTTCAATTTTTAGACTCTTCTCTAGATGTTTTAGTAAACAATTTAAAGACGTCCGATCACGAGTTCAAAATTTTTGAAACATTTTTTGGAAGTGAAAAAAACAAACATTTATTAAAGCAAAAAGGTATTTTCCCATATTCATATTTAGATTCGCTAGAAAAATTAAATGAGCCGCATCTTCCCTCTCAAAGAGATTTTTATAACATCTTAACTAGCGATAAAGATTATGAACAAGCTCAATTAGTATATAAAACTTTTAAATGCAAAAAATTAGCAAATTACTTAGAATTGTATCAAAACGTTGATACTATAATGCTAGCAGAGGTTTTCACATCATTTAGAAGAAAAGCAATGCGTTATTACGAACTTGATCCTATACATTTTGTAACCAGCGCGGAGCTAACATGGAACGCAGGTTTGAAATTCACTAAAGTAGAATTACAACTCTTAACAAATGTAAACGATTATATTTGGTTCGAATCCCAAATGCGAGGTGGAATTTGTTTCTTAGGTAAACGACACGATAAAGCCAATAATCCTTATGTTGCAGAAACTTACGACGAGAAAAAACCGCGCAATTATATCGTGGCCTTAGACGCTAATAATTTATATGGCTATGTAATGAGCCAACCACTACCAATCGGTAATTTTTCGTGGCTAACTCCAGAAGAAATAAGTGATTTTAATGTCTTTAATTACGATCAAAATTCTAAAGTAGGATTCATCATAGAAGTAGATCTAAAATGTCCGAAGCAGTTACAACTTAAAACAAATGATTTACCTCTCGCCCCGGAACATTTAAACATCACATATGATATGCTATCTCCCTATTCAAAAAGACTTTGCGATAAATTTAATCTGAAGCACGTTCTTCCCAGTAAAAAACTAACCCCCAATTTTTATCCAAAGAAAAATTATATCACACACTATTTAAATCTACAATTTTACATCGAGGAGGGAATGATTGTTGAAAAATATCATAGAATATTAGCATTCAGTCAACACCCTTGGTTAGCGGAGTACATACACTTTAATAACGAAAAAAGAAAAGAGGCAAAAGATGAGTTTACTCGTGCCTTTTGTAAAAAATTGAACAACTCTTTCTTCGGTCGTTTGATGCTTAACCAAAGGAAAAAAATATCCGTTCGAGCTTCGACTACTGAAAAAGATTGTAAAAATAAACTCGCGAGTCCTTTGTTGGCATATTTCGAGCCCATTAATGAAAATTTAACAGTTTTTAAAATACCCAATTTAAATCTTGATAAACCCATCTACGGAGGTTTTTGCATTCTAGAGCTTTCAAAAATGCATATGTACAAATTATACTATCATAATTTTAAAAAGTTATATCGCGATCGGAGTGAACTTCTTTACATGGACACAGACTCATTGTATCTTTCAATTCAAACAGAGGACATATTTTCTGACATGAAAACAATTTTCGCAGATATATTCGATTTTAGCAATTACACCAAAAATCATTTCCTACACGATAACTCAAACCAGGGGGAATTAGGTTATTTGAAAAGCGAAGCAATCGAACCGATAAGAGAATTCGCGGGGTTAAAATCTAAAATGTATGCTTATTCTTTTGGTTCAAGCTGTAAAAAAACAGCCAAAGGAATAAAAAAATCTACTTTACGAAATTTTACTTTAGATAACTATCGAAGAATTTTGGAGGATGAATCCTTTTCAAGGCAAACCCAATGTTCTATCATTTCAAAAAAACATGAACTGCATACAGTGATACAAAATAAAATCGGTTTGTAAGCATACTACGATAAAAAGTATCTAGCAGATGTGATGGGATTCATTCTCTATCCTATGGACATTTTTCAATAAATAACATGATTGATTAATTTCAAAATGCTATTTTTCTCAATGCTATATTTGTAACGAGTTTCATATTTTTGTACGAGCAATAGCATGCGTGCTCTGAACTATTCATTATTGTTTTATATATTTTGTAAGGATATCTTATACAACATAAACAACTCCATACCTTGTTTAACACTCCATTTTTTTTTTATTTTATACTTGTATTGTTTGCTTTGTATATTATGCTTTCTGTGTGACATTTAGATTTTGTTCAATAAAGATTAGGCCTACCTTGCGGTGGCCTGAAGATCTCTGGCCATTGTGTATCGTGTTTTCAATATTCGAATCACATGGCGAATCACACGTAATTTCTGAAAAGTGTTTTTAAGAAATTTTAACAAGAAATAATATTTTACAATTATTTTCAAGTTTTATATTTTTTTCTACAATTATTGAAATTTTAAATAAAATATATATGCATATTAATATATTTGAAAAGAAAATATCAATAGAAAGAGTGAAACACTTACCCTATTTTAGATTCTTCGAGTACGAAAATATTCCTCAATCACTCGCGGGGTACTCTCAGCACCCAAGGTAAACATTTGAAGATCATTACGTTTCAATCGTCCGAGCGAGAGTGATTGCATCAGTCCTGAAGGTTCAATGACCCAAACTGTGCAGCTACTGAAAAAATTGCTGCTCTGCGCAGAATTTTTGTGGAATTCTAAAAATGTGTCTTGTTGCTGGAGTGTACACAGCATCCCGGGCGAGAGATCACGGCTTAACTACAAAAGTTAACCCCTTATATTCTGTTAATTTCGTTTATTCGTTTAATTCAGTACTCCATAGATTTCATTTACTCTCCGGCGATTGAGAGTGAGATAATTTTAACGTCGCACTGTTCAGCTACACGAGGGCTTTTGGCAACGGCCCTCGTAATTTTGAAACATAATCAAGTGACATGGATGACATTGCAGCAGGCACCCTCTCTGAAAACCACCTCATCACACTAATGGGAGGACGTTTGAGCTCTCGACAAATTTAACGTGCATCGCTCCCCAACACGGAGGGCCATCAGTGGAACTGGGCTTGAACTCATGAGACACCAGGCACGAGTCCGATACCTTACCCACTCTGGCAGTCAACACCATTAGCCCACTCCCATCATCCAATCAGAAGGCTCCATCCAAGCAGCCAGGGATTTTCTCTGCCAGTCTATGCTATTTGTTTTCTTCTTGAAGCAATGCCTCCACCTAACCATCCACGTCGATAAAATAAGGCCATATCTCGGATCAAGAGAAGGGAGTATTTCAAACCAAAGGTCTTTGATGGACTAGCCAAGCAATTAATACTAGTGACGGTGAAAGCTCATTTTGGGCCCTGGGAATAGAATATCTAAAGTCCCCTTTGAAACTTGTGGAGCTAAGGGAATGCTCTAGTATACGGAAAAATCAAACTTATTTCGGTCAATAGTCACCCCAATGGATATCCCAGCCCTGATAAATACCGCATTGCTGATTATTAATTCTGTGACAATTGCTAAGGAATAAATTAACCATCTCGATGTAGATAGAAACAAAGTAGAAGTAATTATTTATCTATAAATCATGCTCAGTAACAAAAAACGCCACCGAGAGACCAGGAACTTATAAGAGTTCTTCATCTACCATACAACACATTTGGTTTATTTATTTATGATGTATTTCTGATAATAGTGGTGAATCCTTTTCTTCTTTAAAGTTTCTGTTGCAATACATACGTTACTTTTTTCTTTAATATTAATAATTAATTTTTCCCGCTTAGGGAGACGTAAGTAAGAATGTATGAAAATCACTCTATAAAGCAACACATGAGATATGACCTCGTAATTCTGAATCAAGCTCAAAAAACAAAGACAACTCCAAATTGACAATCTCTTTTTAAAACTACCACACCTCTCCATCGAGTCTAAGAACACATAACATTTTTACTTATTTTAATGTAACAATAGAATATTTTGCTTCAAATTTAAAAGTTTTATTAAAAAGTTTGTTCGTTGGTCAAAAACATTCAAAGAATTTTTAGTTAATTCTGTTGCAATTAAGTCAAAATTGAAGTGATACCGTTTGTAAAAAATGATTTAGAAAATTTATTTTCCAAAAAAAAATAATAATTAAACTTATCAATTAAAACTTTATTTAAAACATCGTGCAATGAAAAATATTTTTATCTAAAAAGTATATGTACAGAGAAAAATTCTAAAAAGCTAGCAAAAAAATATCAGAATTAATTATAAAAGAAAATATTTTAGGGCATTAAAACAATGAAGAAACTTATTGAAAAGTTTTTACTTATTACCTATTTTTACTTATTTTACACACATGTCAGAGATTCAAAACATTTCCACTTTTTCATTATTTTTTATTTCTCTTTTTTCCCCCTACATAGTATATGATGAACTGCAGTTTTTCACTCAAATCAGTTTTAAGTGGAGCAATATTTATCAAACATAGTAATATTGTGTGTGTGTGTGGAGAATGGAGCCAATAACATATGTTTATAATTATACGGAAGGGAACTTCAAAATCACAACAGAAGTGAACTTGATATTTAGTATCGAAATGCTTTGGAAGAACCTTCGAAATACACTGCTGGTCATACAAATTACAACACCCAGAAGGGACTCAGATATCACAGGGGAAATTATTTGGCAGGTAACTATTACACAAATATCGATCCAATGATTTAAATTACAGGACTTGTTGACGTATTGATGATGAAAGCGTAGTTAGTTTAGCCGCCATTGTTGGCTATAACAGCTGCTACTCATCACGCCATTGTATAAAAGGGGCTTTGAAAGTATGCTTGAGGTACAGCAGTCCCTGAGGCATCGAAATACTGCCAAAGTTGATCTGGTTTAAGGGGAGTCAGTAGGGTAAACACCTTCAGGAAGTCGATTTTAAGATTTTGATCTTTCTAAAATCCCCAAATCAGGACCTTTCCAATGATGTAACATACTTGCCATTTTACTAATTAAAAGTATGTTAAAATGATTTTTAAAAAAATAATCAACTGACGAGCCACGCCCCCTTTGACAGATAGAAATGTAAACATTGACCTTGTAAATCTGGGAAGCTTTTCCAAAGTCACTCACTTTTATTTATTCATACGCAATTAACTGTAGATTGACTGCAAGCGTAACTGTGTGGGTTGTTTAAGTATTTTGGAAGGAATACACGTTTTTCTTGTTAGCGTTTTAAATATTTCGATATTTAAAATTTCTGAATATCAAAATTTCAAAATTTTAAGAATTTAATATGCCAAGATCTACAAAAGTGTTCAAAAACCGTAAAGGTACGTTTTATAAAGGTAAGAATACTTTCAACCATACTAACGACTGTAATATCAACCTTTAAGCTCGACATGCGCATGACTCAAAGGAGACATGGGCAAAAGAAAAGAAAATTCCCAATTTAAATGAAAGTTTTTCTTCCTATGACAAAAGTGTAGGTATTATTAATTCCATTATGAATTTGAATATTCTGGCATTTGTTTTCAAGAATAAAATTCACAGTAAAATGTGTAACAGTGGCTTAGACATGCAAGGTTTAAAAGGTAAGTCTGGACTGGCTATATGGACTGGCTGAAATGTTGTGCTTGTCCATATCGTGTAGAATTCTCTTCTTCAAATTTTCATGAAGGAACGCAAATTGCTACAATAAATATCAGGTTTGTATATGCTATGCGTTCCATTGGAAAAGGTGCAGAAGCTGGGAGAATGTTTTTGCGCATAATGAATCTTCCGCAACCACCTACAAGGTTTTCTCCTTACGGTAAGCGAATCTTAAATGCTGCAAAACTTGTTTACGTTGACTCCATTCAAAATGCTTCGAGGGAAGCTATTTGTGAAAATGAAGGTAATATAATAATATTGCAGTCGCTGTAGATGGGACATGGCAGAAGCGCGGTTACTCATCATTGGATGGTACAGTTACTGTGACCGGCATTGATACAGGTAAGGTGATAGATGTTGATATTCTTTCAAAATATTGCATATGTAAAAACTTACATTCTCATCAATAGGATTGTAAAAGAAATTACGTTGGATCTAGTGGAGCCATGGAAATTCTAGGTGCGTCTAAAGTTTTTCAACGGTCATTATCTTTGCATAATGCCCGATATATTACTTACTTAGGGGATGGAGATTGCAAAGCATTTGTTGCAGTTAGAAAGAAAAACATCCGTGGAGATGAATACCCATTTCAAAAATCGGAGTGCATTGGACATGTTATGAAGTGCATGGGAACAAGATTACGCCGATTAAAAACTCAATTGAAAGGGCAAATCTTGTCAGACGGTAAGTGTTTAAGTAGAAAAAATCGTTTGACTGAGCATGAAATAAATAACTTACAGTTTTACTATCGATCAGCTTTTCGGAGAAATTACACCAGTGTTCAGAACATGCGGCAAGATATCTGGGCCATTTTTCTGCTTAAGCTGTCAACAGATGAATATCCTCAACATGGTTTTTTTCCTGTTGGTGAAGATTCATGGTGTGGATGTAAAAAGTCTGAAGCATCATCTTAAGTCTTTTTTTAACTTCCACACCACTCCAACTACAGTACGTTGTAGCTCAGCATGTCCAATTTTTAGATTTATACGGCGGAGTTTCACCCTTATTGGTTATCAAGATTTCTTAGAAGAATAACAAAGCTATACACAACAAATATACATTAACTAATCTTTAGCAACCCGTTTTGCTGGGTATTTTATGATGTTTTATAAATATATAATGTTTATATATATACACTATCTGGGCAAAAGTATCCGGACACCCATTGAACAAGTGGTTCTGGCGAGTGACGCAATTTGATATGTAATTGAAAGCTATAAAAGTGTTGGTAAAGGTTTTCAAAATGTATTTATGCGTTTGCCAGGCAATGAGTAAGTCAAAGGAGCTTAGTGAGTTTTGTCGTGTCAGTATAGTGGGATGCCACCTTTGTAGGAAATCAGTTTGTGAGATTGCGGACATTCTACAGAAGCCTAAATCAACTGTGAGTGATGTAATTGTGAAGTGGAAACGTTGAGGCACTAAAACAACAGAAAAACGAACCAATAGGCCGAAAATACCTGGTGAACGCAGCCGAAGAACTCTGAAAAGGGTAGTGAAACAAAATCGCAAGTCCTCGTTGGTGGAAATTTCTCAGGAGTTCCAAAGTTCATCAGGAATTAGTGTTAAGAGCAGGGCTGCCAGTCGAGAGCTAAAACAATTGTTACTCCATGGTCTTGCAGCCGCTCACAAACCTCGATTGCAATGAGATAGAGCTCACCGTCATTGGACTGTGGGCATATGGAAAACTGTTCTTTAGAGTGATGGATCTCTCTTTACAGTCTTCCAATCAGATGGAAGCGTTTGGGTATGGCGGATGCCCGGCGAACGTTTCTTTAGTGACTGCATTGTGCCAAATGTTAAGTTTGGTGGTGGAAGCATAATGGCGTGGAGGTGTTTCTCGTGGTTTGGCCTGGGTCCGTTAGTTCCTGTGATTGGAAACATGAACTCTGAGATGTATGTGGACAATTCTGCACTCACAACTCTATGCTAATATTCCGGGGAAGGCCTCTTTCTTTTCCAGCAGGATAACTGCTCCATTCACACATCGAAGCTTGCACAGACGTGGTTTGACGAAATGGGTGTTCATAAACTGGACTGGCCTTTTCAGAGCCCCGATCTAAGTCCCATAGAACACCTCTGGGGCGAATTAGAGAGTAGATTACGTAGCCAGCCAAATCGACCATCATCACTGCTAGTACTTACTTCAGCTGTGATGGACGCCTGGAAGGCAATTCCTATGGTAACCTGTCAAAAATTGGTGGAAAGTCTTCCCAAACGTGTGCAGGCTGTCGTCCATGCAAAAAGGGGACCATCATCATATTAATATGTGCCTCAGGACGCTCTAAGTCCATACTACTGGGTGTCCGGTTACTTTTGTCCATATAGTGTATATATACATAAATTATTGATATCTAAGTCCTAGCAATACAAATTCGATTGTATTGAAAAATATACTTATAACTGTAACTATCGCTTCTTGATAAGTAAAAGGAAAGAACTTCTAATTTATATTTTCTAACAATCTCTAAAATTGTGAGATAGAACGATGTTTGCAATTCAATAACACTATAAACAAATGGATTTAGGCAAAACCAAATTTCGTTGGATCTTATTCCTTAAAATAAACATGCATGAAAAATTTCAAGTCTAAGTTTAATACAGCAGAAACGAAGTTTTTATTATGAAGAGTTCCCGTAATCTCGTTCAGAGTCGTTCTCCAAAATAAGCGTTCTTAGCGAATTTGAATTCAACAAAATTAAAATGCAAACCAAATCCCATTATTATAGTACTTGTATTTCGAAAAAAGATTTTTTTGTGAAAATACGCGCCCAGTGACCCCTTGCGCTCCCAGGAGTTAATTTCCCTCAAAAACATTCTTAGTGAATCTCTACTCATAAAAAAAAACATGCTTAACCAATTAGAAGTATATGGGTCTAACAATTAAAAAAAAAGGAATTTTTTTTTATAACTCCCCTTGACCGCTCCCAACCCTCCTTAGGTGTCGATTTTTGATTTTGTTTCAAGAACTCTATTCCATGAAAGGAACATGCCTACCAATTTTCAAACAGGTAGATCGAATAGTTTAAAAACGGAAATATTTATGTATTGCACCCTTTAATTCCCCTAAATAAAACTTGAGGTTTGATTTTCGTGAAACCCATTCTTTAGCGGTTCCCTACTCTACGAAAGGATCTGCTTACCTAACTTCCAGACTGTACGTCTAATAGTCTAAAAATGGGAATAATTATCTAATACGCCCCACGAGCTCCCGTAATGGCACTTGGGGAGTCTGTTTTCACAAAACCCATTTTGAAAACTGTTCTCAATGAAAACATCTGCTTAACAAATTGGAAGACTTTAAGTCTAAACGTTTAAAAATGTTAAAAAATAATCTATAATGCCTCTTGAGCCACCGCAATGCCAATTAGGGGTCGATTTTCACAAAACACATTACATAGATGGCCTTTAATCCATGAAAGGTTTATGATTATCATATTTAAAGACTGTGCGTCCAGTAGTTTAAACATACAAATAATTATCTATAAACCCCTTAAGCCCTGCAAAACCACTTAGGGTCCATATTCAAGAAAACCATTTTGTAGCATATCTCTACCATATGAGATGAATCTGCCTACCAAATTTCAAGACTGTGAGTCTAAAAGCTTAAAAAAAGAAATAAATATTTATATCTCCTCTTAATCGCACGCAACACCCCCTTGGGGGTCAATTTTCGTAAAACCCTTTTCATAGCAACTGTAAGCAAAAGCTCGATGCCAAATCAAAAAAGAAACTTTTGAAAGACTGTTTAGGATATCTTTTTCGAAAAACAATTGTCTGCCTCAAAGAGTAAAAAACGACTAAATATATCCTTAAATGAACATATGTATATTTATAATGAAATATGTAAGAATGCTCCAAAAACAGTTCGAAACATTAATTTTGCAAACTTTTACGTGAGTGACATCATATCAGCTGTTCGGAGGATAATCGCTTAAAAATTGAATTAAAGGAAATCTAAAGCAAATTTTATAAAAAAATCTCTTTGTAGTTAATACCATAGTGACCTACAGCTTCT